>AWOL01S0018260.1:8034-38331 GCA_000715115.1 Nicotiana otophora
CAAATGACCCTCGGCATCCTTCCCTCCAAGAACTCCCCACCTTGCTCTTGGGGTGACTCGAACTCACAACCTCTTGGTTGGAAGTGGAGGGTGCTTACCATCAGAGCAACCCACCTTGTCAAAACTTTTGTGATAAATAGAGCAAAGTAAAATGATTTTTATGTAACATAAGAAAGAAAATTGACTTTTGAGTAATGAACACAAAGTTGAATGATTGTTACGTAATAAAAAGAAGAAAAATGACTTGCGTAATGAACACAAAGTTGAATGACTACCCATGAAAATTAGAATGACTACCCATGAAAATTACTCATAATTTCCCTAGCTACCTACCTTTTGTGAGAATGTTTGTTTATAGACACCGAGATAAAGTTCTTAAATATGTCATGATATTTTTATGGCTATAAGAGCATGTCATTAATATGTTATTCTTGTTGAGATGAATCAAAAAGAAATATAGTGTTATCATAGGTGAATTTATGATTTAAACTTTATGAATATAAGTTTGAAATTTTACCATAACTCATTTGATTTAAATTGAATTCAGCATTCATTATTTGTACTTATTTAATAATTTTTTTTATATATAGGCAAACTTTGAGCTAAAGCTACTCGTATCGAATGAACCCATAATTACTAGTCTTCTACACTACTACTTCCTCCCATGAGCGTCGTATAAAATGTAACAGTGGAAGTATTAGATATTAGACAAGAGATAGATTTTAGGCCCTTTTGTGACTCGTAAGTCCGTGGGCAACATTCAAAAACTAGCCCAAAACGGTCGGGGCGGAGCTAAAGGGTTGTGTGCGGTTCGGTCGAATCCAGTAGCTTTGATTCGAATCTTATATTTTTCTTAAAAAATGTATTGGTTATGTATACATTATTAATTTAGAACCCGGTAACTTAAAACGATTAGAATTCCGAACTCATAATCTTGAAATCCTCACTCTGCATCTGAAAACAATAAATAAGGTCATATATGGGTAAATTTCACAAATGATCATATAACTATGACTTTTTTCCACCCTAAGTCATATAACCTTGCTTTCTCACACAAAAATCATTTAACTATGACTTCTTCTTTTTTTTTTATCAAAGTCACATAACTATATTTTCTCACACAAAAATCATAAACTGTTACTAACTCACACAAAAATCATAGTGATCGAAAAATATAATTTTTAGTTGTATTTTCTTATTTTGTGATTTTTTATTTTCAGTCTAATAAATAATAATTCAATTAAAATAGGAATGACTCAACCCGACATGCCCCCAACCCAATACTCATATATATAAATTAAAATAATACTAAAAGTGAATAATAAATCCTTTAAACACATGATACTTTTATCTTTTATTTTTCTTTTCAAGATTTTTATTCAAATTGATAGCATTTTTATTTCAAGCGCTCTCTAATTATACCTTCCTTTTGTTTTGTCAGAATCTCATGCATTCTAAACTAAATTTTTTATGGGGGAAGAATTCACTTTTAGTATTATTTTAACTTACGTATATGGGTATTGGGTCAGGTCATTCCTTTTTAAGGGAACAATATAAGATTAACCGGTTATATATATATAGAGAGAGAGATTGAGAGAGAGAGAGAATGTGTGTGTTAGATGTATATAATACACATATATATAAAAACATTTATTTACTATTATTTTTAGGAGCGGCAAAAAGTATACTCATATTTCTTCTGTTTTAATTGGGTAATTATTTATTAGACTGAAAATAAAAAATAAAAAACTTAAAATAAGAAAATACTAGCATAAAAATTATTTTTCGACCACTATAATTTTGTGTGGGTTAGTTAAAGTTTTATAATTTTTGTGTGAGAAACAAAGTTATATGACTTGGGTGAAAAAAAGTCATAGTTATATAATTTTTGTGCGAGAAAACAAAGTTATATGACTTTGGTGAAAAAAAGTCATAGTTATATGACCATTTGTGAAATTTACCCGGTCATATATGTTACACCCTATGCGTCCTAAGATGACGTATAATGAATATGAGACTTGTTAATCATGATTTAAATGAGTTTAAAGTCATATATGACTATATATGATGTTTGGATAGAAAATATAAAGTTTGGGAAACATCGGATTTAAGTTGCGGAAAAACGACTAAAGATTTGCCTTGTAACAGATCTTTTTGAGAAATAAATTTCGTGTGCTATATGAGGTCTTTTTGGGACATATTATATACCAAATTGAAGATCTTGGAATGTAGTTTCTAACTCTCTTAACCGTACGTTCATACGAGCCCCGGATAAAACGTTATACGTATTGGAAGAAGGACCAATGCTAGGGTGCCAAGTAGCACCTTTTGACTTTTCAAAAAATTTGGATATTTATATCCTTATCTCGTCTCCTTCTTCAATTTTCCAGAGAACACGACCAAATAAGACCCCTAACTTTACTCTCAAGCTCTGCTTAAGGGTTTTCAACTAGATTATTATCCGGGGAACGAAACCAAGTAGTGATAATATTAAAACGACCCCTACGACGTAAGTATGGCTATATCGCTTCTCTTTTTCTTTGTAGTTTGAGTTTTGGAAGGTACTTCATAGTTAAGAAAACATGTACTTTCTATATTTAAGTGTTTAAATATCAAGGAAGGTTGATAAATTCGTTTCATAATAGTTAGAACTCACGGGAAGGTGATCAGAAGCCGTGAGTTCGAATTATTTGACTTGTAGTGGATTGTTTTATGGGTTGTTTCGTGTTGCCTTTTGGCTATCTATTTTTTTACTGTTTAATGGAGTTTTGGAGGAAACAATATGTGGATAAATACCACATAATGACGAAATGGTGGGCTGGTCGTTCGTCGTTACATATTTTTAGGTTGTTTGACATTACTTTGGTTGTCGTTTTATGTATGAAGTGATTAGGGTGTGTGAGCTATTTTGTGGTATATTGTGATGGAGATAAGGTTGAAAAATTATGCTTACATGTCGTTATTGTTTTGTTCTTATTATTATTGGTATATGGTATTGGAGGAGGGCCTAGTTACATGGGAGATGCTGCCCAAATTTACGTAAATGAGCTACTAGTTTAAGTAGCGGACTTAGCCTTTACTCGGTACTGTTTTTGTATCTCCTTATGTTGTGGTAGATTGAGTTGAGTTGTTTGAAGAATTTCTTGGAAGGTATTAAGGACTCAACGGAGTTAAGGTATGTTAAGGCTAAACCTTTCCTTCATTTTGGCATGATCCCGTAACTACATATGTTTGACAACGAGACATAAAGAGAAGTTCGTATTCATGATTTTATTCACATTATCCTAGTCTCAGAAGTTACAATGTTCTCCCTTATCGGGACTTAATATTCAGTTAAATATTGTTTTCTTCCATTCAAGAGAGCAGAGGGTCTATATATATACAGTATTACAGTATTTTCAGTACCATCGAGTTATAATCGATGGGCAGGCCCCTATTGGGCAACTTCTGATCAGATGGTAAGTTATGTACCGAGCCTACTGTGACCGAGCACCTATGAGCGAGCCCAGAATGGCCGAGATACAAAGCCTAGTATGGTCAAGCACCTATGAGCGAGCCTACTACGGCAAAGTAGTTGCACATACCGAGCCTTATAGGTGGGACATCTACTTTACTTACTATATTGAGAGAGATGAGTTAGTATCAGCAGGTAATCATATCTTCAAATTATATTTGACTTTCAGGTACTTTCAGTTATTATATTATCAGTTCAGTTTCAGATTTTAGTTATCTTGTTGCCTTACATACTCAGTACATTATTTCGTACTGACGTCCCTTTTGTTGGGGACGCTGCATTCCATGCCTGCAGGTACTAATAGACAACTGGATAGACCTACCTAGTAGACAGAGTCAAACATCAGCTTGGTTGGTAAGCTCCACTTCCTCGGAGTTACCAGGTCGATATCTTGGAGTCTATTTTATATATACAGGTTTGATTAGTAGGTCGAGGCCTTGTACCGACCATGATACAATTCCTAGAGGCTTGTAGACGAGTCATGTACAATTTTTATATTAGCATCGTGGCTTTTCCATCCCTATGTAGATGTTTAATTTGTTATTGCTAGTTGTAGGCGTTATTTTTAGATGATTCAGAATATGGCTTCATCAGCCTAAGTTGAGGGTTGCCTTCCAGAGTTCACAGTTACAGAGTGGTTCGCTTAGGCCGAGTATGGCACCGGGTGCCGGTCATGCCTCTTCAGTTTTGGGGCGTGACAAACTTGGTATCAGAGCAGTTCTGTCCTAGGGTGTCTACAAGCCGTATCTAGTAGAGTCTTGTTTATGGGTGTGTTTTGCACCACATTTATAAGCGGGAGGCTATAGGGCATTTAGGACTTTCACTCTTTCTTCTAATTCTAGATCGTGTGGTAGAGCCCAGTCGTAAGAATTCAAACTCCTAATTTTATTTTATTCGTAATACAACGATACCTACATCCAGAAAGACAGTTGGTAAGAGATTGAATATGGCTGCAGAAGAGTTGAGTCAGAGAAACTCAATTTTGCTTCATACTTATGATGAGGAAATGTAAGGACTTCAGTAGATATGTGTGTACTACGATGTGTGATATTCTTGATAAGGAGCCCGTAGGCATGAATATCTATCTACCCCTGTGGTAAAAAAACAACGAGAGAATCAGAAGGTAGATACAAGTTTCAACAAGTAAAAGAAGCTAGGTGAAGAAGGATACGAGGTACCCAGTTAGTGAAGATTATCTGTATTTACAATTCAGGAAGAGAAATATAAGCATTCTGAGTTACTTTCAACAATAACAAAGATATAATCACTTGATAACGCCCATTTCAGTTATGCCCTGTGGGAGCTAACATATATACTTAAAGAGAAGGATGGGATATCAGCATCCAGCTGGGATTAGAGTAACCCAAAATTGTTGATGGATTGTTATCATTAGCTCACATTTAAGAAGGATATTGCAAACGTGGTAATAGTTCTCCTTGTGAGACACCCAAATAATGCACTCTAAAATAGTACAATCGGATATTAATACTAGAATGTTCAGAAATTTCAGAAGATTGGCATTGTAATCCTAGAAGGGACAAATATTTACCTTTGTATGGCTCCCGTGCCTAGTAAAGAGAGAGTGTTAGGCGATCCGAAGAGCCAGTGAGGTGAATCAAGAAGGCTAAAAGTGAAAGAATATTTTGAAGAAGTTTTCATAAAAGGTGATAGACAGAAATATTAGCAGGAGAATAAGAAGAAAGTAAATGAAGCACTATGAGTAAGATGTGATAAATGGATGATAATGGTAAATCAAAATATGACAGTACTACAGATTCTATAGTCAAGTGAAGGAAAAGACAATAAGTTACAAGCCCTGAGACAATAAAAGAATATAAGCCATAAAGCCATAGCCTTCTTTCGAGAAATAAGTTGGTGGCTCCAACATGATTACCAGAAGGAAATGTTAGACCCCAGAGTAATAGAAATTAGTATGAGCTGGTGAATAAGATAAAATGAATATGAATTAGGGACCGAATGATTTGACAATAGCCGGCATCATGAGAATTTTAGAGATCACGTTCCGGCGATAATAGAATGGACAACAAAAGAATAACCTTTAAAGGTCATTCAGAAAGACGCTTCCTTAAAGCGAGCACTTTGTGCAAAGTTAAGCTTAAGGGACTAAGTGTGCCAGTTATACTAGGTGTCACCTTCGTGAGTAAGAAATTCAGTTATTCCTGGTACAGATTGGTTACTGCAAGGCAATCAAGAGTCCGTGAAGATGTGAAAATACGCCAAATATGAAGAAGTGAAACATTTATAGGTAACTATAGAATAGTAAAGAAAGAATGTGGTAGAAAGGCGAAAGGAATGAGATTGCATTTATCCAGATCCTACGGATATGATACGACTCCAGAACATTACGTAAGCATGATGACGGGGAGAGGCAGTAAGGGTTATACACAAGATGATACTAATAAATAAGTGGGAATGAACACTCGATACATAAAGAGCCAGTACGAGAGGTAAGTTAAGACAAAGGACATAACCCAAAAGGGGTTACGCAGAATATAGATATGAGAATGGACTAACGGATTTAGGAAGAGTCTAGTTATGGCTAGACAAGAGGATACAAATAAATCAACAGATCATGGAAGATAAATATAGTGAACCCCAACATAGGGAATCCAGTCTCGCAGATATGAGATCGCAATTGTTGAAAAATTTTCAGATAGAAGTTGGGGTTGTTAAAGGTACCGTACAAGTGTTACGAAAAATAAACAAAAATGGTGCCACTGAGAAGACAGTAAAAAATTTCAGTTCAGAATCAACCTTATGAGCACAAGGGCGTGGAGGTAAGTAATTAAGGATAATTATAGGTGAGTAAGAACATCAAAAATTCTTTCGGTTATACGATATAATAAGCTCACAGCTTTACAGGAGTCAAAAAGTCTCTCTTAAGTACTACAAAGAAAGACTAGCTGAGGGAATAAGGAAGAAGGCTTCAACTTAAGCATAGTGGCATAAGGAAGAAATGGTCTTGTAACAACAGTCTCATAACAACATTGTATGCACTCCATAAGAAAGTGGCACCATCATGGCTAATGAACGGGAAGTAAAAATCAAAGCTGATATTTGAGATCATATGAGTTACAAAAAATTCCAGTATTTGTGGGCAATGAGATGAGCCATGTATTCATGCAACAAGTGGTAGAACGACCATGAAAAGTAATTGCTTATGTTTAAAGACAACTAAGAAAGCGCGAGAAGAATTACCCGACCCGCGGTGATTCATGCACTAAAGATGTGGAGGCACTATTTGTATGGCATTTATGTTGATATCTATATGAATCATAAGAGCCTTCAATATATCTTCAATCAAAAGGAATTGAATTTACGCCAAAGGATATGGTTAGAGCTACTGAAAGACTATGGCGTTGATATTTTATACCATCCGGGTAAGGCGAATGTAGTAGCCGATGCCCTCAGCCGTAGATCTATGGGTAGCATGTCATATTTACAGCCAGAGAAGTGTGGGATAGCCCATGGGATTCATCAGCTAGTTAGTCTTGGAGTTCGATTACTGACTCGGGTGATATCGAAGTTACTATTCAGGACACGACAAGATCCTCTTTAGTAACTGAAGTGAAGGAACACCAGTATGAGGATCATGTGCTAGATCATTACAGAGATACATCCCCTCAAAAGGAGAATACACCATTTAAGATTATATGAGATGGAGTCCTCAGATATCGAGGTCGATTATGTGTTCCTAGTGTGGCAGGATTGCGCCAGCAGGTTATGGGAGAAGCTCACTATTCTCGTTATTCTATTCATGCAAGAGCGAAGAAGATGTATCATGATATCAGGGAAATATATTGGTGGGGCGGAATGAATAAGGATATAGCAGAGTTTGTTGCCCAGTGCCCTTATTGTCAGCAGATTAAGATTGAGCATCATAAACTCGGTGGATTATTGCAGGCTATAGAGATTCCGACTTGGAAATGGGAAGTGATTAATATGGATTTCATCATAGGAGTACCTCTTACCCAGCGTAAGTTCGATTATATATGGGTTATTGTTGATAGACTTACAAAATCAGCCCATTTTCTTTCTGTCAAGACTACGTATTCAACAGAGGATTATGCAAGGCTTTACATTAAGGAGTTAATACAACTTCATGGTATCCCTATATCTATTATCTTAGATAGAGGTTCTTAGTTTACAACTAATTTCTGGAGGTCCTTCCAAAAAAAAGGATTGGGGACTTAAGTAAGTCTTAGTACAATATTTCATCCTCAGACATATGGTCAGACTGAACGTACTATTCAGACACTGGAGGATATGCTACGGGCTTGTGTGATGGACTTCAGGGGTAGCTGGGATGATCATCTTCCACTTATTGAGTTTGCATATAATAATAGTTATCATTCCAGCATTCAGATGGCTCCATACGAAGTTCTTTAAGGACGAAAGTGTAGGTCTCCTATAGGATGGTTCGAGATTGGGGAAACTAAGTTAGTAGGACCAAAGTTGGTACAACAGGTAGTTGAGAAGATTAAGCTTATAAGGGAAAGGCTATTAGCAACACAGAGTCGTCAGAAGTCCTATGCAGATAATCGATGACGAGACTTGGAGTTTTAGGTAGCTGACTGAGTATTCCTAAAGGTATCACCGATGAAAGGCGTTATGAGATTCGGTAAAAAAGGAAAGCTTAGCGCTCGGTATATTGGACCTTATAAGATTATACATAGAGTATACTTGCCTTCCAAATTGGAGTATGTATATCTAGTCTTTCATGTGTCTATGCTCTGTAGGTGTAATGGAGATCCCTTTAAAGTCATTCCAGTTAACGATGTTCAGGTTACAGAGCAGCTATCATATGAGGAAGCTCCCATTGCTATACTAGATATACAAGTTCGGAGATTGAGAACTAAGGACGTAGCTTCAGTTAAAGTACTTTGGACGAACAAGAATGCCGAGGAGATCACTTGGGAAGCTGAAAAAGACATAAAGTCTAGGTATCCTCACTTGTTTCCGCTTCTGGAGGAGGATCGGGCTGAGAGATCACAACCTTTAGATTGGTAGTAGTACCGTTATAGAGGAGACTCTGCCAAATATTTCTATAGATCTCTGGTACTTTAACATTAGAGGACGAATGTTTCTAAGGGTAGAATATTGTTACACCCTATGCGTCCCAAGATGACGTATAATGAATATGAGATTTGTTAATCATGATTTAAATGAGTTTAAATTCATGTATGACTATATATTATGTTTGGATAGAAAATATAAAGTTTGGGAAAAATCGGATTTAAGTTGCGGCAAAACCGACTAAGGATTTGCCTTGTAATAGATATTTTTGAAAACTAAATTTTGTGTACTATATGAGGTCTTTTTGGGACATATTATATACCAAATTGAAGGTCTTGGAATTTAGTTTTTAGTGCTCTTAATTGTACATTCATACGACCCCCAGATAAAAAGTTATAAGCATTGGAATAAGGACCAATGCTAGGGGTACCAAGTAACACCTTTTGAATTTTAAATTGTTTTTGGATATTTATATCCTTATCTCATATCCTTCTTCAATTTTCCAGAGAACACGACCAAATAAGACCCCTAACCTTACTCGCAAGCTCTCCTCTAGGATTTCCAATGAGATTATCATCCGGTGCACGAAACCAAGTAGCGATAACATTAAAACGATCTCTACGACGTAAGTATCGCTATATCGTCTCTCTTTTTCTTTGTAGTTTAAGTTTTGGAAGGTACTTCATAGTTAAGAAAACGTGTACTTTCTGTATTTAAGTGTTTAAATATCAAGAAAGGTTGATAAATTCATTTCCTAATAGTTAGAACTCACGGGACGGTGATCGGAAGCCGTGAGTTCGAATTATTTGACTTGTAGTGGACTGTTTTATGGGTTGTTTCGTGTTGCCTTTTGGCTGTCTATTTTTCTACTATTTAATGAAGTTTTGGAGGAAAAAGTGTGTGAAGAAATATCACATAATAACAGAATGGTGGGCTAGTCGTTTGTCGTTACTTGTTTTTAGGTTGTTTCACAATACTTTGGTTGTCGTTTTGTGTATGAAGTGATTAGGGTGTGTGGGCTATTTTGTGGTATATTGTGATGGAGATAAGCTTGGAAAATGATGCTTACATGTTGTTATTGTTGTGTTCTTATTATTGTTGGTATATAGTATTGGAGGAGGGCCTACTTACAGAGGAGATGCTGCCCAAATATATGTAAACGAGCTACATTAAGGACTTAGCCTTTACTTAGCATTGATTTTGAATCTCCTTATGTTGTGATAGATTGAGTTGAGTTGTTTGAAGAATTTCTTGGAAGGTATTAAGGGCTCGACAGAGTTAAGGTATATTAAGGCTAAACCTTTCCTTCATTTTGGCATGATCTCGTAACTACATATGTTTGACAACGAGATATAAAGAGAAGTTTGTATTCATGAATTTATTCACATTATCCTAGTCTCAGAATTTACAATGTTCTCCCTTATCGGGACTTAATATTCAGTTTAAGTATTATTTTCTTCCAGTCAAGAGAGCAAAGGGTCTATATATATTCAATATTACAATATTTTCAGTACTATCAAGCTATAATCGATGGGCAGGCCCCTATTGGGCAACCTCTGATCAGATGGTAAGTTGTCTACTGTGGCCGAGCGCCTATGAGCGAGCCCAGAATGGCCGAGATACAGAGCCTAGTATGGTCGAGCGCCTATGAGCGAGCCTACTACGACAGAGTAGTTACACATACCGAGCCTTATAGGGCCGGACATCTACTTTACTTATTATATTGAGAGAGATGAGTCAGTATTAGCAGGTAAGCATATCTTCAAATTATATTTGACTCCCAGGTACTTTCAGTTATTATATTATCAGTTCAGTTTCAGATTTTAGTTATTTTGTTGTCTTACATAATCGGTACATTATTTCGTACTGACGTCCCTTTTGCTGAGGGACGTTGTATTTCATGCCTGCAGGTACTAATAGACAACTGGATAAACCTTCCTAGTAGAGAGAGTCAAATATCAGCTTGGTTAGTAAGCTCCACTTCCTCGGAGTTACAGGTCGATACCTTGGAATCCATTTATATATACACGTTTGATGAGTAGGTCGAGGCCAAATATGGCACCGGATGCCGACCACGCCTTTTCGGTTTTGGGGCGTGATAATATATCAGCCCAACAAGTTGCTTCCACAATCTAGTTACTAGGTCTTCTTAGTAAAAATGGCACTGAGTGTCCACTTATAGGGAAAGTGCACAAACATCCATTCATAGGGTGGCTATTCAGGGATTAACCAATATTTATTTTGTCATGAAAATTTGAATTAAAAATCTTAATTTCAAGATGTGATGTTTAATAATTAAAGAAAAAGAAATTAAGCAACAAGAATATTCTGTGTAAACTGGCTATTTGCTAATTTTACTACCTTCTTTTTTGTTCTCCATCAAGGCATTGAAGGGAGTTCTTTATTTTAGAAGAGTAAAAGACGAGGGGCGTAAGGAACGGGCCGCTGAAGCACCAGAAAAAATTCACCTGGAAACCTAACTCCGGTGCCAAAATACGCCCACTTTTTACTCTATTTATGGCGATCAAACCTTTCAGAATTTGAAGTGGCCTGAACCATTGGCGGGTGTTGCCTTTTAATTTAGGCCATACTCAGACATAACAGGAGTATGCCCTCGTTGTAAATATCAAATTGAATGGAAATGCAAGTATAAACTCCTTACTGAACCTGCTAAGTGGTACACTTCCTACTTCTCTCAATATCATAGATATACATTTTTCTGGTTGAATTGGGTTCCAATATATATATATATATATGGCTATAGTAGGTGCTTATGCTCTTCTGAGCTGAGGGTGTATTTGAAACATCTTTTCTATCCTCACAAGATAGGGGTAAGAACTGCATACACACTAACCTACCCATACCCGAGCAATGATACTTTGCATTCACTGATCGACTTAATTTTTTCTTGATTTATGATAGTCAGAAGTATTCGAACAGAAACATATTTCGCCAATCTTACCACAATCTCTGCACTAGTTAGTTTTACTTTCTATTTCAAGATTATATTGTTCACCCCGTACAATCCAAAAGTGCAACTTGAGTGTGTATATATATATATATAGACCAAATTATCATTTGTCCCCAGACATCATGCAAAGCCGATGTTTAATTGAAAAGAAAGAAAACGATAGATTCCAGACCGAGTGAGATGTTAACAAGTGTGCAATAATAAATATAAGAAAGAAGGTAACTAATATGTACTCGAGAATCTCTTACGCATTGGTTTAGTCTCTTCTTTTGAAGTGCTTAAACTTTCAATCATAACATCAAAATTAACACTTATTTTGCAACAATTAATAAAGGTTATTTGAAGGGGGGAAAAGCAAAAGAAAGAAAACAAATATTCAAAAGACTAAACAAGGCTCTTGCCTTCTGGTTCATTCATTAAGGATGCATCTGCTACATGGAATAATTATTTAGCTAAAAAGACAAACTGACACATGCAGCTTCAAGCTTCAGGAAAAACTCCATATTACTTGCGGGCTGCGGCTCAATCGCTTGAACTATATATAAGGAACCCTTTTTACTTGAATTAATCTGTATGTTCCTTTTAGGAACTTCAAGAACTAGTTGAAAGAACATCTTATCTATTGAGTGAAGAGAAAAGGAAAGATTAAAGTTCTTTCTAAAAATGAGATGAATTAGAGAACGTATTAATAGCTTTAAACTTGTCATCATAATATAATGAACTAGAAAGGGGTTAAAGTAATAGTAGAACCAGTAAATTAAATAAGAATTTAGTAGTGTACAATGATAATATAAAAAAAATTTACCCTATCAATTCAATTGAACTGATTACAACAACCCAGTATAATCCCACTAGTGGGATCTGGGGAGGGTAGTGTGTACGCAGACCTTACCCCTACTATGAGGTAGAGAGGCTGTTTCCAATAGACCCTCGGCATCCCTCCAAGAACTCCTTACCTTGCTCTTGGGGTGACTCGAACTCACAACTTCTTGGTTGGAAGTGAGCAACCCCTCTTGTCTTAACAAGTTATTAAGATATTTCTTCTTAACAAAACTTGAACAATAAAGTAAATAAAACGACCAATGACTAAGGAGATAGTCTCGGTCAACCGCAGCTTTCAACAATATGGAAAATTTGAAATATATAACTGAAGTGAATTGAGAGTCAACAATCAAGTCTTGGCAATTGTGCAGTATATTTGTTGATTGTCAAAGAAGTCATAAAAATGACATGGTAGCCAAACACAGAAATTTTCCTTACAACACCATGGTAGTCATTGCTTTGATTTCCTTTCTCCTATTACATCTCACGACAGTCACTATGGCTCTCATGCCACGGTACAATGCCACAGTCCATTTCTTGCTCAACTGTGGCGCATCATCAGACGCCACAGACGAAGATGACCGTCTATGGAATACTGATGCCAACTATCCAGATTACTTACCTCCAAATTTTCCAAGCATATCTACAACAGCCAACGCTTCTGGACAAGTCACTACAGTCTATTATATGAGCGCCCGTATTTTCCAATCTCAATTCACCTACAATTTCACTGTTTCCCCTGGCACTAAATTCATCCGTCTCTATTTTTATCCGCCCGATTACTCTGGATTCAACAAATCTGAATCTGTTTTCTCAGTCACTGCTAATCATTATGCCCTCTTGAGTAACTTCAACGCTTTCCTCACTCTCTCTGCTAGTGACGATGATGAGTCTAGTAAAGCAATTCGAAAAGAATATGTCATCAATGTTGATGAAAGTCAAATACTCAATATAACTTTTTCTCCTTCACCAAACTCTTATGCTTTTGTTAATGGGATTGAGATTGTTTCCATGCCAAATGATCTTTATATCCGCGGAGACGAATATGGCATCAAATTGGTACAGGGGCAGAATAATTTTTATTACATCAATAACAGCACTGCTCTTGAAACTTTGTACAGACTGAACGTGGGAGGCAATTCGCTTTCAAGCAAAGAGGATACAGGGATGTATCGTGAATGGGCTGCAGATCAGAATTTTGTTGTTGGACTTGGTTTTCAAACTCCACATTTAGATGTCAACGTCACTTACACTTCTGAAACCCCGGCTTATACTACGCCAACCATAGTTTACACAACTTCTAGGACAATGGCAAATTACAGCCAGAGCCTGGATTGGAAATTCTCAGTAGATTCTGGGTTCTACTATCTGTTCAGGCTCCATTTTTGTGAGATTCAGCTGGAAGTTAAGGAAGTGAATTATCGGGTTTTTGATATATCCATTGGAAATCAAACGGCAGAGAAATTGGCTGATGTAATACAATGGAGCGACGGCTGGAGAATCCCGGTTTACAGAGACTACGTGGTGTATGTGAGAGACACAGATGGCCGGCGAAGCAAGGAAGATGTGTTGCTTGAATTGCGCCCTAACTTGGAAACAAAAGCTGCCTATGCTAATGCTATCTTAAATGGCTTAGAAATTTTCAAATTGAATGACACAATTGGAAATCTGGGCGTGCCAAATCCTGAATTGCACTTCCAAGTTCCGATCAATTCACCACCAATCAACAAAAAGAAAAAATCATCGCATATCATCGTTCCTATCATCGCAGGTGTGATTGGCGGAATTTCTGTTTTCTCAGTTCTGGGTCTATTTATTTTCCGGCGATGGAATGGGAGAAAAGAATCTGGTACAAATGTTCCCAAGTCATCAAAGTGCACGCAAAAGACCGGCGGTTCAGGCTTATCATCCGATCTGTTCCGACACTTTTTATTAAAAGAGATAAAAAATGCAACAGACAATTTTGATGACAATTTTGTGATTGGTCATGGAGGCTTTGGTAATGTTTATAAAGGATACCTTGATAATGGTACCACCATAGTTGCAGTGAAGAGATTGAATCCTTCATCAAGGCAAGGGGTTCGCGAGTTCGAGGCAGAGATTGAGATGCTATCATCGAAGCTAAGGCATCGACATCTGGTGTCCTTAATTGGTTATTGTGATGATAACAATGAGATGATATTGGTTTATGATTACATGGCTCATGGAACCCTCCGTGATCACTTGTACAATACAGATAATGTTCCTCTTCCATGGAAGAAACGCCTTGACGTTTGCATTGGTGCAGCAAAAGGATTGTGTTACCTCCATTCGGGTAAGTATTTAAATCCAGACGACATTTGCAAAACAGGTCATGATCCAGCCCGTTTAATATCTGTTGGCTTGGGTCAGAATAGGTCAAATAACAGGTCAATGGCTCAATGTCAGTTCGCACAACATGACTCAGTCTCCCTTTTTGTTTTGTTTTCTTAAAATATGAAAGCTAATTTATTTTTCTTAAATTATTAGATTATATTTCCAAATTTACATAATCGTAATTCTAGATCTCCAATTTGGGTATTGTGTGTTTGATTGCATTTTGACCTGTTGTGTTACACTATTTGATATGTTTTAATCCAATAGTTTGATGAGTCATTTCGAATTTACCTAATTAATTGGGTCAAATCATAATCCAATACATTTACTCTTGAGTGGATTACTTGAAAAATGAGTTGATTTTGCTGCTACAGGTACCAAACACACGATCATCCACCGAGATGTCAAGTCAACTAACATCCTATTGGACGATAAATGGTTGGCCAAGGTGTCAGATTTTGGATTGTCCAAAGTAGGTCCACTTGGTGGGACAGATATTACTCATGTTAGCACGGCTGTGAAAGGAAGTTTTGGGTACGTAGATCCTGAATACTACAAGCGACAGCAATTGACAGAAAAATCAGATGTGTATTCTTTTGGGGTGGTTCTGTTTGAAGTGTTGTGCGCTAGGCCAGCAATAATTCCTAACTTGCCAAAAGGCCAAGTGAATTTGGCAGAGTGGGCTTGTAGGTGTTGTAGAAAAAGGAATCTTGAAAAGATCATTGATCCTAACTTGAAAGGTCAAATTGCCCCTGAATGTTTAAGCAAGTTTGCAGAATTGGCATACCGTTGCTTGAGGGATCAAGGGGTCCAAAGGCCATCAATGGGTGATGTTGTAAGGACTCTAGAATTTGCATTACAACTTCAAGAGGCTGCAGATAATAAAGGTCATGAGTTGGAAGGGTACATATACACGCCCAGCCCGTTTTTTTGCGTGATTACTAATGGTGATGCCAATATGTCGACCGATGAAGATGAGGTTTTGTCAGGTTCCGGTGAAGTTGAAAGAAAGTTGGCAAGCAGTGGTACATCCGTGTCAAAAAGAATGAAGAACGTCGCCATTTTCTCTGAGATCGTGAATCCCTTGGGCCGATGAGATTGTTACGGTCGGTATGCTAAAGTTTCATGTATGAGTTTTTTTTTCCAGGTTTTGGTGATCAAGTTGAAGGTCCTATTCGAAAAGTAATGGTTCTATCCGCAAGTTTGATAAGATACATACTGTCAACTTTTTCCTCTCTTCTTCTTTCCCTTTGTTGAGTTAATTTCCTTAGAATATCGATGAATTGTAGTGAACATTTGAAAGTATATAGCTATAATAAAGTTTCACTAAATGTTTTTCTTATTTGATTAATCGTTATGGTAGACACATATGAAATGTAGGGATCTACAACTTTTTCATAAAATTATCAAGAGAGAAAGTTAATGTCGTAAAAAGAATTTAAGATTAATGTTTATATTCCATGGAGGTACATGCCTGCCTCTTTTGTTTAATAATTTGCAAACTTTTCTTCTAAAGGGATAGCTTTCGGAGGCGAATTTAAGATTAATATTTATGAGTTACTGCAATAAAAATAAAAAATAGCACGAGCTAGCCAATTTTCGGACTGGTAATTGAAAAATAGTCAGTGTTTGCAAAGTCATTGAAAAATAGCTACTATTTTACTGAAACAAGAAAAGTTCCAACATAATATGCTGGATGATGGAGTTCCTGCGCATAAACTTCCAGCATATTATGTTAGAACTCCAACACACGAAAAGTTCCACCATAATATGTTGAACATTGGAGCTCTTGCGTATGAACTTCCAGCATATTATGTTGGAACTCCAGTATATCATAAAATTCCAGCACGCTATGCTGGAATCTCATATTTAAAATTTTGAACTCTAGCATATTATGCTGAATTTTTTTTCCGGATTTTTAAGGATGTTTTTGTTAAGATTTTATCTTTACATGAACATGTGGCTAAATTTCGATTACTTTTGAAACTGTGGCTATTTTTCAATTACCAATTGTAAATCTGGCTTTGGAGATCATCTCAAATATCCCATAAACTCACGGGATACTCACAAATAGATCAAAATGTGGCCGGATAATTATTAATATCCACAACATACTTTTATGGATATCAGATACATCCAAGAAAGTCTGCATCATCTTACGTTAGAGAAACACACGAATCACGAAGATAGTCAAAATAGAAGAATCAAGAGAGAAACTGTAACGACCCGACCAGTCGTTTAGAGCTATAGCACATCGTCCGGCAGTTTGAGGACCTGAATAGCTTCACTTCAGGTATTATGACTTGTACGCGTGGTCAGAATTGATTTTCGGGCAGTTCAGAGTTGGTTTGGAAATAAAATTCTAATTTCGGAAGCATTAAGTTTGAAGAATTGACTAAGGTTTGACTTTTGAGTAAACGACCTCGGAATCAGGATTTGAAGGTTCCAATAGGTTTGTATGATAATTTCGGACTTGGGCGTATGTTCGGGTTGAGCATCGGATCGCCCGGGAGTATTTTGGCGCTTATTGTGGAAAGTTGGCATTTTGAAGGTTTTAGAATTTCTTAAGTTTGGTTTGCAGTGGGCTTTGGTGTTATCGATGCCCGTTTGGGATTTCGAGTCTTGGAATAGGTTCATATTCTGATTTAGGACTTGTATGCAAAGTTTGACGTCATTTCGGAATATTTTGGTATGATTCGGACGCGTTCGTCGAAGTTTAAAAGTTTAAAGAAAGGTTTCGATCGTTGACTCACAATTTGGATATTGTTTGGTGTGATTTGAGACTCCGGGTAGGTTCGTGTTATGTTTTGGGAGTGGTTGGTACGTTTGGATGGGGTCCCGGGGGCCTCGGGTTTGAAACAGATTGAGAACGGATTGAAACTTAGAATTTAGGACTTGCTGTTATTGCTGAAATCTGGTGCCATCGCACCTGCCAGGGAGTGGCCGCAGGTGCGCTCACGCAGGTGCGAAGATTTCATCGCAGGTGCAATTATAGTGGGGGAAGTCTAGGAGCACACGTGCGAGGAAATTTCCGCACCTGCGAAGCCGCAGATGTGGAGAAGAATCGCATAAGCGGAGGTTGGCCAAGAAGGCCTGGGCGCAGAAGCGAACCTGGTCGCGCAGGTGCGCGAGCGCAGAAGTGCTTGAGGCCCGCAGAAGCGGAAGTGCAAATGCGCTACTTGGGGCGCAGAAGCGCTAATTGGGGCGCAGAAGTGAGGGCTGTTGATTTGAACTGGAGCCGCACCTGCGACGAATTTGTCGCAGGTGTGGAGCCGCATAAGCAGCAACTATTCCGCAGGTACGAGGAAGCGCTATGCATATATGATTTTTATACGGGATTTGGCCCATTTTCTTTCATTCTCTCTTGGCTTGGGCGATTTTTGGAGAGCTTCAAGTGGAGATTTTGATCATCTATGTTAAGGTAAGTAATTCCCACATATTATGAGCTAAATACATGGTTTATATGTGGATTTGAACATGAAAATAAGTAAAAATTTGGGATTTTGGTAGAAACCAAGAAATTGGTATTTTTAGATTTTGACCACGAAATTGGACATGAAAATTGGAATAAATTATATATTTGCGTTCATGGTGTTATGGGTAAAATTTATCTTCGAAATATTTTCAGAATCCGGGCACGTGGGCCTGAGGGTTGACTTTATTGACTTTTAGAGCGGAGTTGGGAATTGTTATAAATTGATTAATTATAAGCATTGGAGTATATTTTGATTGAATTGTACATTGTTTGACTAGTTTCAGATCATTTGTCTTGAATTGAAGAGTTAGAGAGGCGTTGGAGCCGTTATGGAATTTCGGAGCGAGGTAAGTCTCCTTTCTAACCTTGTGAGGGGGAAACTACCCCCTAGGTGATGTAATTTCTATGTTATACTAGTTGTGGGTGTTACGTACGCACGAGGTGATAAGAGTCCGTACGTAGCTAAAGCATGTTTATGTCTGGGTAGACTTAGGACCTTATTATGAAATAATTGAATTATTTGAACTCGCTCTGCTGGCTTAACTAATGGAACTTATAATTGAAATTGATTTAGAAATAAATATATGTATATTAGGCCGGGCCTTATCACCTTGAGTTG
Source organism: Nicotiana otophora (assembly GCA_000715115.1). NCBI lineage: Eukaryota > Viridiplantae > Streptophyta > Magnoliopsida > Solanales > Solanaceae > Nicotiana > Nicotiana otophora. The sequence continues at coordinate 26,828 of AWOL01S0018260.1, forward strand.
TTGGCTAGTTATTTGAAAAACAGTAAAGATTATATTTACAATGTACTCATGTTATGTATTGTAAGTACGTGTCTCGTGATTCGATAACTTCATTCCTTTCTTGTGGAGCGGGCCGAACACCTCGACCATATAATAGATGCATCTATGGTTCATGTCGTCCAACCCTCGGTAGTGTACATATTATTCTGGATCGGACCGAACGACCTCAGTATAATCGTGCGTTATATTGTTAGTAGTCTGAACGTTCCCGAGATTATCCTTCCACTGATGCCTGGCATTTTACATGGTACTTCTTATCCGTTTATTTCTGATACTTGACACATCTGAGCTGATGAGGTAGAATACAAGACTGAGAAATTCATACTTTAAAAGAAATATTTGGAAGATTAGGTAACTTACAGATTTACTCTATTATGGTTGTGTGCTTCACATCAGCTTATTGTTTTATTATATTGCTTGTTGGACCTCTAGTAAGTGTCGATGTTGACCCCTCGTCACTACTTCTCCGAGGTTAGGCTAGATACTTACTAGGTACATATTGATTTACGTACTCATGCTTCACTTCTGTACTAAATGTGCAGGATTTGACAGGTTCATTTGGTGATCATCTTGGCGCGTAGGCGCACCTGTTGAGGAGACTTTAGGTGTGAGGCCCCTCGAAAATTTCCTATTAGTCCGAGGCCACAAGCACACTCACAAGTCGCTTAAGTGTCATCTTGCCTTCCACGATGGGTTAAAGACTGTAACAACTTAGATGATCATGATAATACGTGTAGGAGTTATATTGGATATTGTTGAGGGCCTAAGGAGACCCTAGGACTAAGCCATGTTGGGAACTATGCAATGGGCTAAAGTTTCAGAAAAAATCGTATAAGATCTGACTTCAACCGCATACTACTACCAAATTATAAAGACTTAGGAGGTGGTCTATCTATAAAATTAAAGCCCTTTGAGTCTATTTTCCAAATCATCAAACCGTTTGTTATTTGGATATGTATATAGAAGGTTATGGCCATTTTACCATACCTATGTCGTATGCGCGCTCAGATGCGCGGCCGCGCATATTTGGGAGTTTCTGCCTTGTGTGCGCGGCCAGATGCACGGCCACTTGCCAAGGTGTGTAGCTGCGCATGTAGGATCCATATAAATACCCCCAAGGCCGGGTAGGGAGAGTGGCTAAGTCATTTATTTGAGCTAGGGCTTGCTCTATCAATGAGAATCCATCCTATACTTCTCTCCCATAAACCAAGGTAATATTTTTGGAGTATTTTGAGTTGATTACTACTTCTAAACACTTATACTAACAAAGATTAATCTTGAAGATTCATAGATTTCCATTTAGATCCCAAAATTAGTCAAGAACACTACAAGTTGGGATTCTCAAGAGTTTCACTATAAGAGACATGTCTACCATCTCTAACTAATATATGGTGATTAATTATGTATGAAATATGTGTTATGACTTATGGGATGGTGATTGGAAGCCATAAGTGCCTAACCTAGGCTGTGTTGGTATTGTAGAGGTTGTAAAATGAATTAATTGGTAACATTTATGGGTTGGGAGTGAAGTGTTGGGCATGCATGTTCTAATGAAAGTTGTGAGGTAAATCATTAGTGTGGAAGGTAGTTGTTAGGTGAAGAAATTCCATTGAAGGAGGTTGTAGGAAGATATGCACACTAGATGTTTGTTAAAAAGTTTAAATGACTTAAAGTATAGAAATCTTACTAATATTGGGGCAAATATGTTGCATTGTTATAGATTGAAGTTGTTTAGTGTGGTGGACCATCGTAGTATTGTTAAGGGGCGAGTTTCAGGTATGTTGGCTAAACTCTTCTTTAAGAATTGAATCCCACGCGACCCTTGTAAGTTCCAGGATGCTTATTATAAATCGAGTATTCCGAATAAGTTTTGTGACAAAGATATATGTTCAATTCGTGTTTCAAATGCTCTTATAATGTTGTACTATTAATTGAGGATGTGTTCCAAACTATGGGTTGGGTATCTAAATGTTATAACTCCAAGTCGTGATTCATGTGAAAGTTATTATGCCAAATAGTATAGAGATTGTGATTGGGATTACACCTCCACCCGCACGTATTGGGGTGAGGCGGCAGGGCCGCTTCGTGTAGGATTTTGGTATTGTTGTTTCACCACCACCCACATATGTACTGTGGTGAGGCGGTATGGCCGCTTTGTGTAGGTATTTGTATCGTTGTTACATCTCCACCCGTACATAATGGGGTGAGGCGGCAGGACCGCTTTGTGTAGGTTTTTATTTTTGGTATTGTGGTTACACCTCCACCCGTATACATTGGGGTGAGGCGGCAGGGCCGTTTGAGTAGAGTTGTGGTATTGTGCTTGCACCTCCACCTGCATATATTGGGGTGAGGCGGCGGGGCCGTTTTGTGTAAAAATGGTTTCAGAGGATCTCGTCTTAAAATTTATAAATGTTATTGACAGCTCTTGAAAAATTTGCTTTGGCTTAAACAACTATCTATGTTATTCTATTGTTACCCTGATTCATCATATCCATGTTGTATTTTCAAGTTCTTGATTAGGTGTTTGGTTTTCATACTAGTACTATTCGACATGTACTAACGTCCCTTTTGCCGGGGGCGTTGCATCTTTAATGGATGCAGGTGGTTCCACAGCGGAGGATACTGACCAGTGATAGTGGTGCTCATTCTTCCCAGCTGACTTGGTGAGCCCTATCTCATTCCTAGGTTGTGCATCTTTTGTTTCGTATGTATTATCATATTTTGAGGTATAGCCGGATCCTTGTTGCCGGCACTATCCATGTAATCTTTGGTATCTTTAGAGGCTCCGTAGACATAGTGTGGGTTGTATATGGGCACTGGGAATGTTGAACAAGTCGTGTTGTGATTGGATCACTTGTTCTATTTTGAACCATGAAAGAGTATGTGTGTTTTGAGACTTATTAAATGACGTAACTAATGGTAATGAATTCGGTATTGTCTAAAAGATCTCCTTATTGGTTAATTAACAAAGTTATGTATTCTTTAAATCACGGGTGAGTTTGGGTAGAAAGTATTCAACATGCTTACTTGACCGGGTTCACTCGGTTGAGAGTCGGTCGCGCTCCCCGAGTTTGGGCCGTGACATTAGGTGAGCTGCATTCCAGGATACGCATCGCAGTACACAGAGTCTCCATCGTACTATTTATTTTATCATGTCTCATTTACATCCTAGACAGATGTTGTATCAGTATTGTACTCCCTAGAAAATGCTTGGTATTGTAATCCCTAGAAAATGCTCATGCACGACGATGTTAGGCTCCATCGTGACCCATAGTAGATTTTGGGTCGTGACATCTTGGTATCAGAGCATTAGGTTCATTAGGTCTCACGATTCATGAGCAAGTCTAGTAGAGTCTTGCGGATCAGTACAGAGACGTCTGTACTTATCTTCAAGAGGCTACATGGGCTGTTAGGAGCTCTTCCCTTCTTGATTTCTCATCGTGCGATTTGATTCCCTTGAGGCTTATCCCTTTATTTTCTTCCTACTCAATCTTATGCGACGTGGAGTGCTTGGTATCAATTGGGCTTTGAGGAGTTGTAAATGGCACCGCAAATGCGGTGCAAGATGTTTTCCTTGCATGTTCGAGTGGGCTATTATCATCGCCTTGCGGAATGGTTTTGAGGCTATGAACAGATTTATATGACGTTCATGCGTTGTTATCGCATAATATTGATGTAATGGTGGGGTACTCGTTTATGCGTCGAGGCAGCGAATGACTTGAAAAGAGGATTTCTCAGTGCATGATTTAGAAGTTTGGCATTTAATTCTAGCGGAGGAAAGGTAATCAGACTATGGATGTTCAGGCCTTGCTTGATGAAGTAACGAGAGTTGATATTTTCGAGAGTGGTGGAATTCTTATTTGTGATGTGGTGTCGTTGTCCTTGTTTGAACGCATTAAGGCTCGCCGGTGTTATGGCTTTTTGCAATTTTTGCCTTCGGGGTAGGGTGTTGTGAAGTGGTGCCTAAGAAGCGGTTGTCAGGGATAGCGGAGTGTTGCGATTTCGGAATCAAATTGGTATTTCTAATACTGATGGCTCGAGAAATATGATCTTCTAGGAGGTTTAGAGTTGGTAGCAATTCATTAGTTTAGGTGTTACAGGTATGGATTTGATTTGGGGCAATATTTGGGCAGCGAAATATGAGGAAGGGCTTGGCGGGAGGTGTCTCACGGTGGTAGAATTACTAGTAGGTCAAGTATGAAAAGCAGAGGTAGAGAAGTTGCTTAAAGGAGATAGTTTAACCGAAGTGAGAGTGGCAGAGTAACATATGGATTCTGTGGTAAGATAGCCACAGGCCTTGAGAAATGTTTAGAGTGATTTGGGGAATCGTAGTGGGAAGTGACTAGGTTCACTAATTTTTATTTAAGATGGAGGCTATTGTACTGAGGAAGATTGAATATGTCCAAGAGGAGTTTGCTTGAAATGAAGAGGGGTGTGAAAACTTGATTATCGTTTTGGGATGCAACATGACTTCGAGTTTAGAGTGTATTGTCGGACATTTTTATTTGATGTCAATGGGGAGTGAATAGACTTGTAAAACTGGTGGGCGAGCATGGTTTCGCGGTGGTGGTATCCAGTGCAATGTCGTTGGAAGATGTCGGTATGGAATCTCCACAGGTGGTTTATCTCCTGTGAGCAGGTTAGCGGCTGCGTGATTTTGATGAACTTTCTACAAAATATTCTACTTACTACCCAACGAAAGGTCGAATATGCGATTGTGGCTGATAATTCAAAATGTTCATAAAAAGTTTAATAAGAAACTACAAGAAATTTGGTGGGTTGACAGTACGAGATCATGGTAATTGAGAAGGAGAAATCTTTGTGGGTTCTAGGTTTATAGAATTATAGCTTAAAGTTAAGTGAGGGAGCCCCACCATCTATGATTAGATCGTGTGGTTATCTGCTGGTGCGATTTCTGGTTATCGGTGCATTGGTGGGTCATTATGGCTAAGAAAATGAAACAACAGGGGTAATTCAAGCGGAGAACTTGATGAATGTGTGCTAAACTTAGCCTTATCGATTCATATGTAGTTTTGGGAAAACTCAGACTTTATGCTTCTTATGGATGTGATGTACAAGGAAAATAATCCAGTCGGTTGCTTCTTTGAGAAGGTGTTCATGTGCTAGCAACGCGTTGGAGTTTGATTATATTCGGGACCAGGTCAGAGTGGGTAACTCTCAACAATGGTCCTAGTGGGTTCAAGAAATAAAGTGCAGTGCCTAAGGATTTTGGGTCCGTTGTGCGGTTAGATCGGGTTTTTGCAATGGATTACGAATGAGACTTGGAATGTTCTATATTATCATCGGGTATGCGCTGCAGTATTGGAGAAAAGTAATAAATAGCATGGGGTTTGCGGAAGGTCTTGCAGAATGGGTGTACCAATTGGAGATGCTATTGTGCGCATAAGGAGGGTATGAGATGGTTCATGAGTATTGAGGCGATGTGGTCTCGTGATATGGGTAACTCGGGATGAGTGCGGATTTGGTTTGTTACGTTTTTGAATGGAGCTATTATTATTTCTAAGGCAAGTTGAGAGTAAATTGGAAGAAGTTGGGTCAGTTAGTAATGGTTGAATCAGCATGATTGTGGCAATGATCAGTTCCTTCAGCGTGTGAAGTTATACATGTGGTTTGTGGTTGTACGCGCGGGCTTGACAACCACCACAACTTGATTGATTTGGGAGGTATTTGATTCAAATGACCTTGTTGTGTAAATGGATTCCGGAAGAGTCATGACAATTTAGATCACAACTTGAGGTTTATATTTTCTGCGGTTTGGGAATTCAGTTGCGTGTTGCATTGGTTCTTCTGAAATGAGCTAAGTGAAAGGTTTCTAGCCAATAAAGTGTTTATTCTACTAGTAGTTAAGGGGTTATGATGAATTCTTGTATTCTCGTGTAGTAGCATGATAGATGCAGTGAGCGGTATGGGAATTTGAAAGTTGAGGATCAAGGTTGCGGTTCAGTGTTGACAAGAATGTCACGAGCTCGGATGAGCCGGGAAGAATTTAGATGTTCATAGTAAGCTGACATTATCCTAGTGTCGCCTGGGAATGGTGTTTTGTGGAAGGAGCATTGTGTATTGATTTGCGAGTTCTTGAATTGCCTTACAGAATTAGTACGATTTGTGGTAAGGAATTGCAGACTTTGCTACCTGGTGCTGAAGGTTGTGGGAACGTACCCCACGTGGAGATTTGTATAAGTGTGACATGTTATTCACTTGATTGTTAAAGATTGAAACTAAGTACGGAGATTTTTGGTACTATCAAGTATGCCCAAAAGGCGCTCTATTCCTTTGGTTGTGAACTGTGGGAGTTTGGTCTGGAGTGGATGGCTGCTCGTGTGTGTCATAAATGTGGCCATTATGGATCCTTGGAAGGTTATTGGCCTAGTATGGTATGATCAGAATTGGTTTGAGGTCCGTTGGTGGGCCTAATATGAATGTGTGCTCTACGTCAGGTCGGATGTGTTCATTCATCATAGTATTGCTTATGGAGGAGTCGTCAAGCATTGGATGTTATACCCGTCGTCAACTATTCCATGTAATACTCTATTGTGCCAGGTGGGTTGTGAGACGACTTGATTATTCGCACATATGTTGTGATCCCGTGTAGTTTGTGGTGTTACATGAGCAGGAGGGCTCTCGAGATGCAGGTCATTTTTTGCACATTAGTCTTGCTTGAGTTTTGTAACATTGGCGCTATCCATCTCCCAGGGATTTGTATTATGCACTTGGCGTTCTTATGGTCGATATTCAGGCATTTTGTAAGTATAAGCATTACGACTTGTTGGGTATTTCCTTACTGATTGTTATGTTTGGATTAGGTGGCACGCCGCCACAGATACGTTGTTTGGATCGGGTGGCTCTCCGCCACAGGTATGTTGTGTCGATTGGGTTGCACGCCGCAACAGTATCATGTTTGGATCGGGTTGCACGCCGCAACAGTGTCATAGTTGGATCGGGTTGCACGCCACAATATTGAGATGTTAAGTACGGTTCCCTGTACTTATTTTTGTGTATTTGTTTCTCATTATCTTATAGAGGTTCATAGCGTCTCTTCGGCCATTTTATTCGTTACATAGGTTGGGTAGTCCTTTTCCAGTGTTCGTTTTTCCTTATGTATCACATTCGAGTTTGTAGCTTGTTGGCGCATTGCGGGCGTCATATGAGAATTTTTGGAAGTGTTTGAGAAGGCTTTTTGCCTGAGAAACTTGTACTGGGTGAGACGAGATTATTGGACCTGGGATCAGTACGATCGGAGTTATGTAAGGTATATTAAAGAGCAAATATCGTTATTTAGTTCAGAATGAGGTAATAGTCCTTGTCAGGAGGAGAGACTCCATGATTTGTTGATTCGACAGGTGGTAATTAGTTTCTATACCTCTCTTCTATCGTGGCAGTATTTCGAGAGTTGGAACAGGACTTATATGCATCATGAGGTGTATTGCGGGCATCAGATTCGTGAAATTCCAGCTATTGTGGTCGGAGGATGTTATTATGGGCAACCGACTTATGTGGTGCATGGTGCGACTTCAGCATATGTGAATGATCATGTTTTGTTACAGTGTGTAGTGATTGATACGATATTCGTATGTTAGAATCATGTCTTATAGAGAAATTCAGAGGCTGAAAATTGGTTCTAAGGCTTATTGACTAAATAAAAGGGATGATCTTCAGTCTGACTTGAGCTAATGTGTTAAACTGGGTTGTGGTGGCACGGGTAGGTGCACGAGATGTTAAATAGTGATTTTGTACAACTCCGGAGAAACCCTTAGCACGTTCGAGAACGAACCTATGTTTAAGTGGGGGGAATATAACGACCCGACTGGTCATTTTGAGCACTAGCGAGTCATCCGGCAGTTTGAGGCCTTGAGTAGATTAACTTCAGGTATTATGACTTGTACACGTGGTCAGAATTGAATTTCGGAAAGTTCGAAGTTAATTTGGAAAGAAAATTCTAATTTCGGAAGCTTTAAGTTTGAAGAATTGATTAAGGTTTGACTTTTGAGTAAACAACCTCGGAATCGGGATTTGAAGGTTCCAATAGGTTCGTATGATGATTTTGGACTTGGGCATATGTTCGAGTTGAGTATCGGATCACCTGGGAGCATTTCAACGCTTATTGTGAAACATTAACATTTTGAAGGTTTTAGAATTTCCTAAGTTTGGTTTGCGGTGGACTTTGGTGTTATCGATGTCTGTTTGGGATTCCGAGTCTTGGAATATGTTCGTATTGTGATTTATGACTTGAACGCAAAGTTTGGCGTCATTCCGGAATGTTTTGGTATGATTCGGGCGCGTTCGTCGAAGTTTAAAAGTTTGAAAGTTTAAAGAAAGGTTTCGATAGTCGATTTGCAATTTTGATATTGTCTCGTGTGATTTGAAACCCCGAGTAGGTTCGTATTATGTTTTTGGACTGGTTGGTACGTATGGATGGGGTCCCGGGGGCCTCGGGTTTGAAACAGATTGAGAACGAATTGAAACTTGGAATTTAGGACCTGCTGATGCTGCTGAAATCTGGTGCCATCGCACCTGTGGAAGGAGTGGCTGCAGGTGCACTCACGCAGGTGTGAAGATTTCATCGCAGATGCGAAGATTTCATCGCAGGTGCAATTTTCGTGGGGGAAGTCTTGGAGCGAAGATGGAAGGAAATTTCCGCACCTGCGAAGCCGCAGATGCGGAGAAGAAGCGCAGAAGCGGAGGTTGGCCAAGAAGGCCTGGGCCGCAGAAGCGGACATGGTTACGTAGGGGCGCGAGCGCAAAAGCGCTTGAGGCCTGCAGAAGCGGAAGCGCATATGTGCTACTTGGGGCGCAAAAGCGAGGGTTGTTGGTTTGAGCTGGAGCCGCACCTGTGATGGATTATCCGCAGGTGCGGAGCCGCAAAAGCAGCTACTATTCCGCAGGTGCGAGGAAGCACGGGGCATATATGCTTTTTATACGGGATTTAGCCCATTTTCTTTCATTCTCTCTTGGCTTGGGCTATTTTTGGAGAGCTTCAAGTGGAGATTTTCATCATCTATGTCAAGGTAAGTTCTTCCCACATATTGTGAATTAAATACATGGTTTATATGTGGATTTGAATATGGAAATGAGTAGAAATTTGGGATTTTGGTAGAAAACCTAGAAATTGGTATTTTTAGATTTTGATCACGGAATTGGACATGGAAATTGGAATAAATTATATATTTGAGTTCATGGTGTTATGGGTAAAGTTTATTTTCGAACATATTCAGAATCCGGGCACGTGTGACCGAGGGTTGACTTTATTGACTTTTAGAGCGGAGTTGGGAATTGTTATAAATTGATTAATTATAAGCATTGGAGTATATTTTGATTGAATTGCACATTATTTGACTAGTTTCGGATCGTTTGGCTTGAATTGAAGAGTTGGAGAGGCGTTGGAGCTGGTTATAGAACTTCGGAGTGAGGTAAGTCTTCTGTCTAACCTTGTGAAGGGAAAACTACCCCTTAGGTGATGCAATTGCTATGTGACACTTGTTGTGGGTGTTACGTACGCACGAGGTGACGAGAGTCTGTACGTAGCTAAAGCATGTTTATGTCTGAGTAGACTTAGAACCTTAGTTTGAAATAATTGAATTATTTGAACTCGTTCTACTGGCTTAACAAATTGAACTTATAATTGAAATTGATTTAGAAATAAATATATGTATACTAGGTCGGGCCTTATCACCTTGATTTGGTGGCTAGTTATTTGAGAAACGGTAAAGATTATATTCACCATGTACTCATGTACTGTATTGTAAGCACGTGTCTCGTGATTCGATAACTTCCTTCCTTTCTTGTGGAGCGGGCTGTACCCCTCGGTAGTACAAAAGATGCATCTATGGTTTGTGTCGCTCGACCCTCGGCAATGTACATATTATTCTTGATCGGGCCAAACGACCTCGGCATAATCATGTGTTATATCACTGGTAGTCTGAACATTCACGAGACTATCCTTTCACTGATGCCCGTCATTTTACATGGTACTTTTTATCCGTTTTTTTCCTGATACTTGACACATTTGAGCTGATGAGGTAGAATACAAGACTGAGAAATTCATACTTTAAAAGAAATATTTGGAAGATTAGGTAACTTACAGATTTACCCTATTATGGTTGTGTGCTTCACATCTGCTTATTGTTTTATTATATTGCTTGTTGGATCTCTAGTAAGTGTCGATGTCGACCCCTCGTTACTACTTCTCCGAGGTTAGGTTAGATACTTACTGGGTACCCGTTGATTTACATACTCATGCTTCACTTCTGCACTAAATGTGCAGGATCTGACAGGTTTATTTGGTGATCATCTTGGCGCGTAGGCGCTGTTGAGGAGACTTTAGGTGAGCTGCATTCCAGGCTATGCATTGCAGTCCACGGAGTCTCCATCGTACTATTTATTTTATCCTGTCTCATTTATATCCTAGACAGATGTTTTATCAGTATTGTATTCCCTAGAAAATACTAATGCACTTGTGACACCGGGTTTTGGGGTATGCTAGTTGATGCTTACGGTTCTGTATATTATCAGCGCCTTTCATTTTTCTTATAAACTACAAATTTTGTACATGCCCGTGGATTTAAGAGTGTAAATTTTTTTCTTATTAAAACTTATGATTTCGAAGGTATTAAAATGAGTAATTAAGTTGATTAAGCACCGTTGGCTTGCATGACTGCGGCGTTAGGCGCCATTGCGACCCATAGTGGATTTTGGGTCGTGACAACTTGATATCAGAGCGTTAGGTTCATTAGGTCTCACGAGTCATGAGCAAGTGTAGTAGAGTCTTGCAGATCGGTACAGAGACGTCTGTACTTATCTTCGAGAGGCTACAGGGGTTTTACGAGCACTTCCCTTCTTGATTCCTTATCGTGCGATTTGATTACCTTGAGGCTTATGCCTTTATTTCCTTCCTGCTCAATCTTATGCGATGTGGAGCGTTTGGTATCAATTGGGCTTTGAGGAGTTGTAAATGGCACCGCAAATGCGGTGCAGGATGTTTTCCCTGCGTGTTCGAGTGAGCTATTATTGTCTCCTTGCAGAAGGATGTTCTGTCATTTCAGCTCAGTAGTTGTATCACCGATGGTTTTGAGGCTATGCACAAATTGCTATGTTGTTCATGCGTTGTTATTGCACAGTATTGATGTAATGGTGGGGGTGCTTGTTTATGTGTCGAGGCATCAAATGACTTGAAAGGAAGATTTCTTTGTGTATATCAAAATTTGTATCATAATTTTATTATAAATATAGTTATCTTCAATTTATTTTTATCTCTATATCCAAGTGTATAAGATAAAATAATTATATTATTCGTATATCAAAGTATATAACACATCAAATAATATGTATATCAAAATGTATATCACAACTTTATTTTCCTTCTTTGTGCATATCAAAAAACAATTCCTTTATATATCTTAGTGTATAACACATAATTTCTTATGAATATATATATATATATATATATA
>AWOL01S0018261.1:17898-62937 GCA_000715115.1 Nicotiana otophora
TTGACAAGGTGGGTTGCTCTGATGGTAAGCACCCTCCACTTCCAACCAAGAGGTTGTGAGTTCGAGTCACCCCAAGAGCAAGGTGGGGAGTTCTTGGAGGGAAGGATGCCGAGGGTCATTTGGAAACAGCCTCTCTACCCCAGGTAGGGGTAAGGTCTGCGTACACACTACACTCCCCAGACCCCACTAGTGTACACACTACACTACTCAGACCCCACTAGTGGAATTATACTGGGTTGTTGTTGTTGTTGTTAAATTAAAAAAAATCAACAAAAGCATATCCAAGCGCCTACTTTTCTCCTCAAAATATTAGACTGCAGAAATCCCGAAGCAAATTAAAAAAACTCGTGATTAAAACCAAACAACTAAACTTTAATGCAAAATTAGGACAAACGAAGGAAAAATGGCGTCTGCTAGACAGAGACAGAAACAAAGGAGACAGAGAGAAAAGGAGAGTATTGGTGTTTATGCTTTGCGTTTGGAGTAATAGAGAGAGAAAGAGTGAGGAGAGAGAGAAAGGTAGGAGCGTGAGCAGATTCTGTGGGGGTTAGTTTTTTGACAGTTGACCCGACAGTTATATATCAATCCACCCTCCCCGACAAAGATTTACACACACATTGAGTGAGTGAGCGCCTATATGGAAAGAGAGAGAAACAAACAAGTGCGTGAGTGATTTACAAGTTTTCTGGTCCAATTACAAAAAATCTCAGTGAACTAAACTCAGCTGAGCTGGACTTTCTACTTCCTTCCCTCCTTTTCCTCTCAATTTTCAATCACGAACAACACTTCACAGTTCACACTTACCTCGTCATCATTTTCAATTTCATTTTCATTTTCAATTTCAATTTCAATTTCATCATCATTCTCTTCTTCTTCGTCATCGTCGCCGTTAATTTTCCTCTTCTTAGAGGGCTTCCGTCCTTCGTCATCGTCGGAGGATGATGCCGACGTGGCAGGTCCTTGCCGAGTCCGACTCGGATTTGACTCAGCAGCGCCGCCTTCATCGCTCTGCTGCAGCTTGAGCAAGAGTTTCAGCTTCTTCTCCCTCCCTCTCTCATCCTCTTCGTCATCCAAAAAGTACTCGTCGTCGTCCAGGTAGTCGTCGATGCTTAAGGCGTACCTGACATTCCGACGCCGGCCGCTCCGCCGGAGTTCTCTCTCCTTCTTCGCTGATTCCGATGCCTCAATGGCGGCTTCGGCGTTCCGGCGAGCGAGATCTGCCTTTGATGGACGTCCTTTCTTCTTCGTTTTCACGATCTGCCCCATCTTTTTCGGGGTTCTTCCTATTTCTCTCTCTACAATTTCTATCTCTCTCTACAAGTCTCTCTCTATATTCTCTCTCTTCTTTTACTCCATTACATTATTTCTCTTGAGGGGGGGTGCTTTGGCTTTTTTCGAGTCACTTTTGTGGTCCGAACCTGAGTCCAAGCCTGAGGCTTAGGTGGGGTCTTTACCGAGGGTTTTTCAAACCTTTAAAATTAACGTTGAAGTGTCCTTCTTCTCCCTTTGTGTATTGAACGCCGTTCGTGGCTGGGAATAACGGCGTTAGGTGCTGCCCGTTGCCCGCTGAGTTTGCGTGTCCAAAGGTGTGCCCCTGGTTACGTCAAATCATGCATACTTGTGATTGAGCGCGTGAATATCACTTTCCCGATTGGACCATATGCCAATCTTGTCATTTCGTGAACTCGCGTGAGTCTATTTAAAGTGAACAAATGCTTTTTTGATTTCCTTATTTTATATTTGTGTTCAGCGTCCAGTTGTCCAAACCAAAACCCAGAATAAGGGAGCGTAACTATTTCACGCTCTTACAGAAGTTTGAATGGGATAATTGATGCCATCATTCCGCTCAGCCTCATTCATTGCACTTCGTTTATTTTGTAAACTTATGTAAAATTAAGATTATCGTGTTTAACAACATAATTAATAAGAGAGATGAGAGAAGATTCCAATTTGAACTCATGATATTGTAATACGAGTATTGATCTTTTTAAGCTCAATTATAACTACATGTAGAGGCTGTAAATTTAGATTGACTAAGAAGATTCCAATTTGAACTCAGGATATTGCAATATGAGTATTGATCTTTTTAAGCTCAATTTTAACTACATGTAGAAGCTGTAAATTTAGATTGACTTCCTAAAATTTGGTTTAACTATTACATAGACAAAGAAAGCAGTGGTTAAAGTAGTGTTATATATATTAAATGTTGATTTTGTTTAGTTGCTTCGCATGTTTATTTTTCTTATATTTTGAATATCTTCAGTAATAATTTTGTTTCTATAGCTGCTAATGAATCTAACTTTATTATTAATCACGAAAGTGTAAACTTTCGATTTCACCAGTTCTATCCTTAGATCTTCTGTTTCTCTTACTATTGATGTTAGATTGGACATTGGTTAATCTTATGGGTTTAGCATTTGAGAGAAGGAAGTATGTCCCTCACTGAAAAATAAAAAAAGGTGGAGGTATTTTTAAATACTTCTTGTTTTATTTGATTTGAATAATTAGAGGGATATTTTGGAGGGAAACCAAGTGTGGCTATATTACTAAATACTCACCTATTATTTTCTTTATTCAAATTAGTCACCTATTAGTCAAGTAGCCCGAAATTAACTTAATTTTAGTCACCTATTATTTTCTTTATTCAAATTAAAATATTTTTATTTATCACTCAAAATGTTAACAGTTTTAGTTAAATTTTAATAAGGTGATTATTAGTTTTAAAATGTGGGATCCAACTCCTGTTCATTTCACAGTCTCTTCATTTCCCAAGTTCTTACTAGGATGGAAGACACATTGTATAGTTTAAAATTAATCCTAAAATTTAATTAACTAAAATAAGGTCTAATCATGGTTAGAAAAATAAATATTCAATATATTTGCTTCCAGAAATTTGGATAATCTCACAAATCTAGATACAGATATTTCATTCTCAAATATTTGAAAAGATTCTCTCTACTTCTTACTTTTTTTTTTCAGTGGGTCATTTTCTATTTTCCGTACTTTTTTCACGATCTCATCATACATTTTCTCTTTGAGTTAGGGGTGGGTATAAAATTCGAATTTCGAATCGGATCGAATTAATTCAGTATTTTGTTATTGATTTATTCGGTAATTTCGTATAATTCGGTATTAATTTTTCGACTATTCGATATTTCTGTACGGTCCTCAGTATTGAGGTTTCGATATTTTACCGAAATACTAAATTATTTGACAGATGAGCAAAACACTAAGCATGTGATGAATACAGTTTTCTACTTTTCTTGACAAAACAAAGACTCGAATGTCTCCCTCTACTCCAATAAATAGAACCTAATCCATGAACAATATATCCAATTACAAGGAGAAAATCTCAAGCTTTGAGAATTTTCTAACTGTTATTCCGAATTGTCACAGATTTTACATCTTAGGCTTCATATGTTTCATTCCTACGGCCAGGGTGTATACGGTCGAAATCGAGCTCGCCTACGACGTGGTAGGTCAAGTTCAGAACATGGCAATAAAGGACTGAAGATCGACCCCAAGTCCCACCAGATTAGAACCCGAAGTTGGAGCGCCTGCCTTCGAGAGTATCGAGGCCGCGATCCCGGAATCGATCCCAGCCCCAAACGAGTTCGAAAAAATATTGTTAGCATAACAGAAGACCGAAATATCCGTGACCGGTCTGATATTACGGCGGAAATCTCGGCATGTATGAATAAGGAACAGGCAATCGGCAAATCAAAAGATTTTTTACCTTTTACAAAATTGTACCTAAAGTACGACTCCTCAACTATATAAAGGGGGTCTGATAATTTATTTAGGGGATGTTAACACGCATTCCAAACCAATACATTATTATTATTCTCTTTAAGCTCTTATTCTTCTGTGTCTTGACACCGATCGAAGTGCATTCGGCTCGAGGGTGTCTAACCTTCCAAGGCTGAAATTGTCAAATTCGTGTTTTGCATTTACTTTATCGTTATTTATTGCAATCTAAATTATTACTTTGTATCAAGTTAATCCGTGTATCCTTAAAATCGCTTACAAATTCAATTGTTATCCGATTTTGAGGGTAAACAGTTTGGCACTCACTGTGGGGTTAAGGATGATAGTGGTTATTTGATACAAATCTCCACAACACACACTACTTTACACTTGTTCTTTGAAATGTCTCTAATTTCAGGTTAAAACTCAAAATATCGAACTCTCAATCAGCACCCCTACATGTTGATAATGAGTCTGGTCATCACGGTGAAGATAACAACGTAGCGCCCGATGACGAGGTACCGCCCGTTGATCCCATCGGAATTCTGGTCGCAGACCCAATTGACGTTAATTCACATGTGGCTATCAACACAAACCTACCTACCGACCCTGAGAATAACGTCTGTGGTGGAACCCGATCGACAGCTCAAAATACACAAAACATTGGAGGAGATGGGACCAGCCTACGGGTGATCTTCGAAATATTGCACGCTTAACAGGCGGCAATAGCTCAGTTACAGAACCAAAGTCGCACAACGAGCAGAATTGAACACGATCCGTCCCGGGAAGTCACCCGCAGGGATGAACCGGTCGCACAGAGGTCGAATGAAAACGAATCAGGGACTAACCCTGAGATCGTAATGATGCTCGAAGAACTGTCCAAACGGGTAGAATCAGGGGAGAAGAAATCAAAACTAATGACAAAAAGGTGGAAACCTACAATTTCAGGGTCGACCAAATCCAGGAGCACCGCCGATATTGAAAGGCTTGGATTCCACGAATTTTGTGCAAAAACCTTTTCCACTGAGCGCGGATCCAAAGCTGATCTCTAAGAAGTTTCGCATGCCCGAGATTCCTAAGTACAACGGAACGACCTACCCAAATGAGCATGTAACCTCCTACACATGTGCCTTCAAAGGGAACGACTTGGAGGATGATGAGACCTAGTATGTCTTGTTGAAGAAGTTCGGAGAGACCTTGTCAAAAGGAGTTATGATATGGTACCACAACTTACCTCCTAATTCTATTGATTCATTTGTTATGCTTGCATATTCTTTCGTGAAAGCACACGCCGGGGCTAATAAGGTCGAGACCAGGAAGTCAGACCTTTTCAAAGTAAAGCAGAAGGATAATGAGAAGCTCAGAGAATTCGTGTCCAGGTTTTAAATGGAACGGATGCACTTGCCACCGGTCGCTGATGATTGGACTGTTCAGTCTTTCACCCAAGGACTCAATGTTCGGAGCTCGTTCGCTTCACATCAGTTGAAACAAAACTTGGTAGAATATTCGACTATCACTTGGGACGGTGTCTATAACTGATATCAATCAAAAATCAGGGTCGAAGATGATCAGCTTAGGGCCTTTTCTGGTCCGTGTATCCTGTCAGAACCATCGACAGAGTTAAGAGAGACATCGATCGTGAACCGAGATCAAGCAGGGATCGGTATCAGCGTACAATGGAGACCGAAGAAGCAGTGGATCTGGACGAAGCCTAACCTCGGTATAGTAGTGACGAGGCCAGGTCAGGCCCTACTGGAAAATAAATAATGGCATGGTAAAATATTTATCAATATAATAAGATAAAATGACAACGAAAATGAGTCAAGTAGTGTGTTACCATTTAATTACACCAAATAATGGCAATTAATACTTCGTGAAAACAAAACAGAATTCATTTCAACTTTAAGAAAATCACAACAATAATCAAAGGCAACTGCGGCTATAAATCAATATCAATAAGGGCACTCCGAAGGTACCGCATCGTAGTCTCAAATCATAAATAAATTCACAATATCTCATTTCCTTATATCACCGCAGGAGCCTTCACAATTTATTTTAAAGAAAATATTTTTTTCTCGAAATAATATCTCGCATTTTAGCCATCCTTATCGCACCGCATGACTTATAGTAGTTTTCCCTACTAACCACGCGTATCAAGCCACCTTTATCTCACCGCATGCGTTTCAACACCCAAACCTTATACCACTGCATGCGTATCAATATCACAATATATCATAATTTGCACCTCAAGTGCCCAAATATTTTAATTTGCCAAAATAAATTAACAACAATATTTTTCCATAATAAAGAGCTCACGGCTCATGCCAAAATAATTCAACAATAATATTTCAAAATTTTAATACGTTCTTCGATACCAAATTTAAAATGTCAAATAATTCATATTGATAATATTTAATTTAAAGAAAATCAACCTTCAAATAATGCACAGAATAAAAGAAATCAAGTTTCAACTAAACAGGTAAAATAATTAGTAGGAAAAGGTCAAGCAAATTTAAAGTATAAATATTTAAATAAATGATGAAAAATACAACAAGGTAAAATTATTTAATTAATATGCAACAATGATCTACACAATTTAAAAACATAATCTTTCACATTTAGCCCGTGTACACACTCGTCACCTCGTGTACACGACTTTTAACACATTTTAATTTATCACTTCAATACCAATCATAGGGAAAATATTTTTCACACAAGGTTAGACAAGTCACTTACCTCGACTTGCTCCAATTTAATCACGTAGTATGCCTTTTCCTCGATTTTCCGACTCCGATCAACTCGTATCTAGTCATAATTAATTTGATACACTCAAAAACAATTATAGAATCAATTTCATAAGAAAATACTATATTTTTCAATAAAATACAAAATTAACTCAAAATTTTTCGTGGGACCCACATCTCGAAAATCCGACGAAATTTACGAAATATGAACGCCCATTCAACCAAGAGTCTAACCATACCAAAATGACTAAATTCTAATAACAATTCGACCCTCAAATCCTCAAATTTATCCAAGAGGGTTTTCAGATTTTTCCAACTTAAATCACCAATTAATTGTTAAAAACGGTGATGGATTCGGGTAATCTAACCAAGATTGAGTTAAGAACACTTACCCCGATGTTTTCTTTGAAAATTTCCCAAAAATCGCCTCAATCCGAGCTCCGAATTGTTAAAATTGGAAAATGGGACAATTTTCAGAACTTAAACATTCTGTCCACGCTTTTTCTTCTATGCGATCGCGGCCAACGGCACGCGATTGCGAAGAACAAAATAAGGTTGCCCAGAATTACGCTTATGCGATCGCGGATAACTTCACGCGATCACGAAACACAGCATTCCTAGACCTACACGATCGCATACTCATCCACGCGATCGCGAAGGGTTAAGCGCGTGGACCAGGTTCTGCCTCGTATTCCCTTCGCGAATGCGGTCTTAGCCACGTGTTCGCATAGCACAGCTTGCCAAACCT
Source organism: Nicotiana otophora (assembly GCA_000715115.1). Lineage (NCBI taxonomy): Eukaryota > Viridiplantae > Streptophyta > Magnoliopsida > Solanales > Solanaceae > Nicotiana > Nicotiana otophora. The sequence continues at coordinate 25,138 of AWOL01S0018261.1, forward strand.
ACGCGATAGCGGACTCGCCCACGCGATCACATAGCACAAAATTTTAGCTGCCTAATTAACCCTACACGATCACATACCTTCTCACGCGATCGCGTAGAAGGAAACCAAAACCTGCAGAAAGCAGAACTTCAGTTATCAAGCCAAGTCCAAAAATGATCTGTTAGGCATCCGAAACTCACCCGAGCCCCTCGGGACCTCAACCAAATATACCAACAAGTCCTAATACAACATACAAGCTTAGTCGAGTCCTCAAATCACATCCAACAATAATAAAAACACGAATCACACATAGATTCAAGCCTAATGAACTTTGAAACTTTCAATTTTCTACAAACGACGCCGGAACATATCAAATCAAGTCCGATTGACCTCAAATTTTGCATGCAAGTCATAAATGATATAATGGGGCTATGAAAATTTTCAGAACTGGATTCCGACCCCGATATCAAAAAGTCAACTCCCCGGTCAAACTTTCAAACTTAAATTCCTATTTTAGCCATTTCAAGCTTAATTTAACTACGTACTTCCAAATAAAATTTCGGACACGCTCCTAAGTCCAAAATCACCATACAGAGCTGTTGGAATGATAAAAATTCTATCGGGGTCATTTTCTCAAAATGTTGACCGAAGTCAAACTTAGCATCTTAAGGCCAACTTAAGGAACCAAGTGTTCCAATTTCAACCCGAACACTTTCAAATCCCGAACCAACCATCCCCGCAAGTCATAAATTTATAAAAGCACATATGGGGAGTTTTATTTAGGGGAACGGGATTCTAAAAGTCAAAATGATCGGTTGGGTCATTACATTCTCCACCTCTTAAACAAACATTCGTTATCGAACGGGTTTAGAATTATACCTGGAGTGGTAAAAAGATGAGGATAACAGCTGCGCATCTCATGCTCAATCTCCCAAGTCACCTCATCGACCGAATGACCCCTCCACTGAACCTTCACGGAAGCAATGTTCTTTGACATCAGCTTTTGAACCTGTCTATCTAAAATAGCCACTGGTTCCTCAACATAAGATAGATCCTTGTCCAACTGAACTGAACTAAAGTCTAATACATGAGACGGATCGTCGTGATACTTCCGAAGCATAGAAACATGGAATACCGGATGAACTGCAGAGAGACTAGGTGGTAGTGCAAATCTGTAAGCCACCTCTCCAACTCTTTTAAGAATCTCAAAAGGCCCAATATACCTGGGGCTCAACTTGCCCTTCTTCCCGAACCTCATCACACCCTTCATAGGCGAAACCCGGAGCAGAACCCGCTCACCAACCATGAATGCAACTTCACGAACCTTCTGATCCACATAACTCTTCTGTCTAGCTTGGGCTGTACGAAGTCGATCCTGAATCAATTTAATCTTTTCCAAGGCATCCTGAACCAAGTCTGTACCTAATAGCCTAGCCTCGCCCGATTCGAACCAACCCGTTGGAGACCTGCACCGCCTTCCATACAAGGCCTCATACAGAGCCATTTGAATGCTCGACTGGTAATTGTTGTTGTAAGCAAACTCAGCAAATGGTAAGAACTGGTCCCAAGAAACAAGCACGAAGCATATCCTCCAATATCTGAATAGTGCATTCGGACTGCCCGTCTGTCTGAGGGTGAAATGTTGTACTCAATTCTACTTGAGTACCCAACTCATACTGTACGGCCCTGCAGAACCATGATGTAAACTGTGTACCCCAGTCAGAGATGATAGATACCGGTACGCCGTGAAGTCTGACAATCTCGCGAATATAGATTCAAGCCAACTGCTCGGAAGAGTAGGTAGTCATCAGAGGAACGAAATGAGCTGACTTGGTCAGCCTATCCACAATCACCCAAACTGCATCAAACTTCTGTTGAGTCCGTGGAAGTCCAACAACGAAATCCATAGTGATCCGCTCCCATTTCCATTCTGGAATCTCTAACTTCTGAAGCAGTCCACACAGTCGTTGATGCTCATATTTCACTTGTTGACAATTTAGACACTGAGTTACATACTCCACTATGTCTTTCTTCATCCGCCTCCACCAATAGTGTTGTCTCAAGTCCTGATACATCTTTGCAGCACCAGGAAGAATGGAGTACCGCGAACTGTGAGCCTCTTGGAGAATCAACTCATGCAAACCATCTACATTAGGCACATATAAACTTACCTGCATCCGTAATACACTGTCATCTCCAATAGTGACTTCCTTGGTATCACCGTGCTGAACTGTATCTTTAAGGACAAGCAGATGAGAGTCATCATACTGACGCTCTCTGATACGATTGTAAAGAGAAGACTGAGAAACCACATAAGCCAAAACTCGGCTCGGCTCGGAAATATCCAACCTGACAAACTGGTTGGCCAAGGCCTGAACATCCAAGGCTAAAGGCCTCTCTACTACTGGTAAATATGCTAAGCTGCCCAAACTCTCCGCCTTACGACTCAAGGCATCGGCCACTACATTGGCCTTCCCGGGATGATAGAGAATAGTGATATCATAATCCTTAAGCAACTCTAACCATCTCCGCTGCCGTAAATTAAGATCCTTATGTTTAAACAGATGTTGTAAACTCCGGTGATCGGTGTAGACCTCACAATAGACACCGTACAAATAATGTCGCCAAATCTTCAAGGTATGAACAATAGCTGCTAACTCAAGGTCATGGACCGGATAATTCTTCTCATGTACCTTTAACTGTCTGGACGCGTAGGCAATCACCCTACCGTCTTGCATTAACACTGTGCCGAGACCAATACGCGACACATCATAATACACAATGTAAGACCCTAAACCTGTAGGTAATACCAATACTGGGTTGTAGTCAAAGCTGTCTTGTGCTTTTGGAAGCTCTCCTCACATTCCTCGGTCCACCTGAACGGGGCACCCTTCTGGGTCAATCTGGTCATAGATGCAGCAATAGAAGAGAAACCCTCTACAATTGGCGATAATACCCTGCCAAACCAAGGAAACTCCGGATTTCCATAGCTGAGGTTGGTCTGGACCAACTCTGCACTGCTTCAATCTTTTTCGGATCTACCTTGATCCCTTCGCACGAAACTATATGGCCTAAAAATCCCACTGAATCAAGCCAGAATTCACACTTTGAAAATTTTGCATATAACTTCTTTTCTCTCAAAGTCTGAAGCACAGTCCTCAGGTGATGTTCATGATCTTTCTGACTCCGGGAATACACCAGAATGTTGTCAATAAATACAATGACGAAAGAATCAAGATAGGGCTGAAATACACTATTCATTAAGTGCATAAATATTGTTGTGGCATTGGTCAGCCCAAAAGACATCAGAAGGAACTCGTAATGACCGTACCGAGTCCTGAAAGCAGTCTTCGGGATATATGGCTCCCGAATCTTCAACTGATGATAGACTGAACGCAAGTCAATCTTAAAAAACACTCTAGCACCCTGAAGCTGATCAAATAGGTCATCAATACGTGGCAATGGATATATGTTCTTCACTGTAACCTTGTTCACCTGACGATAATCAATACACATCCGCATAGAAAAATCCTTCTTCTTTACAAATAAGATAGGAGCACCCCAAGGCGATATACTAGGCCGAATGAAGCCCTTATCAAGTAATTCCTGTAACTGTTCTTTTAATTCTTTCAACTCTATTGGGGCCATGTGATATAGTGGAATAGAAATGGGCTGAGTGCCCGATAACAAATCAATGCCAAAATCAATATCCTTGTCTGGTGGCATACTCGGGAGATCCGTTGGAAATACATCAAGAAAATCCCTTATTATAGGAACTGACTCCATGGTAGGAGTATCAACACTAACATCTCTCACATAGGCCAGATACGCATCACACCCCTTCTCAACCATTCGTTGAGGTTTAATAAATGAAACAACCCTGCTAGGAACATGATCCAAAGTACCTCTCCACTCTAGCCGTGGTAGACCTGGCATAGCCAATATCACCGTCTTGGCATAACAATCAAGAATAGCGTGATAGGGCGACAACTAGTCCATACCCAAAATAATATCGAAATCCACCATACTGAGCAATAATAAATTAGCTCTGGTCTCAAAACCACTGATAACAATTAAACACGACCGATACACACTGTCCACAATAATAGATTCACCCACGGGTATAGATACATAAATAGAAGAACTCAAGGAATCACGTGATACGCTCAAATACGAGGCAAAATAAGATGACACATAAGAATAAGTGGAGCCAAAATCAAATAAGACTGATGCATCTCTATGATAGGCCGGAATAATACCTATGATAACATAATCGGATGTAACAACCTTTGTCCTAGCAGGAAGGTCATAATATCTGGCCTGGCTTTCCCCTCTAGGGCGACCTCTACCTGTACGACCTCCACCTCTAGCTGGCTGTGCAGGTGGAGTGGAAATTGGTGCAGTAATCATGGTCTGAGAAACCTGAGGACCCTGTGGATTAGGTGGGCCCTGAGAAATCCGTGGAGGTGCACCCCTCCTAAATCTGGAGCAATCTCTCATAATATGACGAGTGTCACCACACTCAAAACAAGCCCTCGGAGGTCGTGACTGCTAGGACTGGCTCGGGCCTGATCGACTAGACTGCCTACTGAAAGCACCCCGTACAGGAGGTACAGTAGATACTAGCAGTGCATAATATGGAACCTGAGGTCTGGGAGTAGCCGGAATACCACTAGAAGCTGGAAGTGCTGAATGAATAGGACGACTCATATAACCTCTACCATGACGGGCTACAACTAGGGCACGAGAATTATTATATGTGCCATAATCTCGGGGTCTCTTAGCTTCCCTCTCTTCCCTCTCTCTTGTCCGCATACCTTCCAATCTCCTAGCAATTGACACAACTTGTTGGTATGTGATGTCCATCTCTAGCTCTCGGGCCATACTGAATCTGATACTAGGGTGGAGACCCTCAATAAATTTGCGAACCCGCTCTCGAACAGTAGCAACTAAGGCTGGTGCATGCCTAGCCAACTCATTAAATCGGACCGCATATTCTGACACGGTCATAGAACCCTGGCGCAGCTGCTCAAACTCTGCGCGCCATGTGTTGATACCCAATTTTTTCCTCATATTTTTCAAATATATATATATATATACACCTTCAAAATAGCGCATATGCATCATAATTTGATTTACAAGTATACAGAAGTATCTTTCATAATTTTTAAAGACTTTAAATCAATTTATTTCTGCACTTTTATTATATAAATATCCAATAATTACCCTACAAATTATTTTAATGATAATTTAATCATCTAAACTTATCATTTATACCAATATGAGATTTTAAATATTTTCAGTGCATTTATCATAATTACATTTGCATTATTTAGGGCCAAATTGCATATTTTGCAATAATAGCCCATATGCATATATAATTACATAATTCATATAAAAAAATGAATTTTTATATTATAATGTTAAGTAATTATTGTTAATCATTTTCATGCATAAATGATATTTTTGCTATTTATTAATTATTTTATAAATTATTTATTTGTTAAATAGTGGGTATTTAAAATCTAGCCCTAAAATCCCCTATTTTCGGATTTAACCCAACACCTTTACACCGGCCCAATACCCTTGGACCAAGACCCATTAGCCCAATCCCCATACCCATTTAAACACCCGACCCAGGACCCATTTAAATTGTGACCGTTGATCTCTAAGATCAACAGTTCACGTTACACCCTCCCCTTTAAACTAACCTAAACCCCTAACCCTAATCATTCTATACCACCTCGCCGCCCTGGAATTCCCTCGTCTCTTATCTCTCATGAACCCTAGCCGCCGTTCCTATCAAACCCCCCCAAATCCGGCCCCAAAACGGAATCCACCATGGATTCCCTTACCTTATTTACCTATCCTCACAACTGGTCACTCGTCTATGATCTTACTTAGTTGCTTGCCTAACATGGCAAGCAAATCTTGCCAAACTCGAACCAAATCGGTTTACACTTCTAATTTATGTGGCTATTCCGTCTATGTTCATCATTGATTCTTTGTGAGTAACGAATATTCTTCATATCTGTTGATGATTCTTACCTACCCCAAATTAGGGTTTTCAAACCCTTTCAATCGGACCAAAATAGGTCCGATTGTTTGATTTTTAATGTTATTCCGCTTCTATTCATCTTATTTTGTGCGATTTTTACTTTATTTTCCACTGATTTCACGTTTTTCCTAAAACTAGGGTTTGAAACTTTCTCCTTTTCTTACTGATTCTGGCGAATCTTTCCTTTCTGTGTTCGATTACTTTCTTTCCTTATGTTTTCCCTAATTTTTATTTTAATATTTGTTTAAATATTCTGAATAATTTTTGTTTTGGTATTATATTCTGAATAAGTTTTGGTTCGATATTATTTGTGTGTCCTTTACAGTCTGCCTTAATAAGTCTGAACGACTTGTGTTTTGGTATGTTTGTGTATTTACCTTAAGTATTCTAAATAATCTCGGGTGTTTCCCTGAGTTGCTGAATCCCTTGATTTGTGCCCTAAATTACCTATAACTGATTCTGAAATATTTTTCTTGCATATGACTGATTTGTTTCCATGTTTATGTGCTGATTTCTATCACTACATATACTCTTCCCCAATTCCCTTTTAAAAGGCCCTTCGACTACTTTCTGAACTCACTATAGACTTACTAGACCTAAGGTTATTCTGCTTTTGCATTCTATACTCTAACTTTGGCCGGCTAGAAGCCAAGGCCAGTCAGCTTTGAAATCTTGCTATATACTGTGGATTTCCATACTTTGTGCATTTGTTTCGCTTAACTGGTGAGTCACCTAACTTCTGCACTTTCATTCTTATATGTCCCTGATTTGTATAGGTGATTACTACTGAATTTGTTATTCAATATGCTTTGGAAGGGTGTTTAAGTATAGCTCTATCAAATCTGTATGTCTTAGTCCCTTTAACACTTAATTGCTCTTAATGATACATGTGCTGAAATTATTTGAACTTATTTAAGGTCTATCCAGTTAGTGTATCAATCCTTGAATGCCTATGAACATGTTTATCCCCTTACCATGAACCCCGTGCAGTGAATGCCTCACATCTTTGACTCTTATTACTAGTTATAATCTGCCTCTTTGCTATTGTGTTAACATGATCACTCGATCCCACACCCCCTCTAGTGTTTATTTGTTATTTGGAATAGCTGTCTCATCATGTTCGAATTGCTGCTTTATCCTTTTATACAAACTGGATCATCTTTGGTTAGATCATTATAACAAAGTTTCCTGCTACTTAACATGATTTTACTGAGTGTGTGTGTCTTGACTTATGACTGTAAGCATGATGCCCTCCCCCCTTCTATGATGATGTTCTGGTTTTCTTGATAATAACACTAGGTTATGTACTTAACATGATTCACCATGCTTTAACTCATTCTACACCTATGACTTTGCCAAACTTGCAAACATGTTCTTTGCAAACTTTTAGCATGTAACTGCTACTGTGCTGAGTTTGAAACTTGTTTATCAGTTTCATTAAACTAGTTCATTTTTAAGTTCTATTTAAGTGTCTGCTTGTTGACTCAATTTGGTCATGTCTGTTTAAATCCTCAATTCCCGTCTTCTCAATTTCGGTCTTTCTTTCTCTGTCACCTAAGCTCTTTTAAATCCTATTCTTAGCCAATGCTGCCCAAGTTCTCTCCTTTGGCCTCCCTAGTGTGAGCACTGCTCAGGGTTCATTAGAGACCCTTGTGAACTCTAACACACTAGGATTTGGTCCCTAATTCCTCCTCCGAACTATTCTTATTAACCACCCTAGTGTGAGCACTGCCCCGGGTTCTTGAAGCCCTTGGGAACTCTGACACACTAGGGCCTTGGTTCTATATGCTCAACTCTATATTGTGCTCACTGGGTGAATCATTCAATTTCTGGCTGCTGTATGTCTATGAGTGTATAACTTGGAGACTGTTGTGAATTGTGAGAATAAAGGCCAGGCCTGTCCAGGCGTATTTTGGGCCTATTGTAGGCTCCCTATAGTTATTCTCCTATGTAATTCATGCTATTCATTCTGGGTTTGTAGTAATTATTGTAATAACATTTGGGGTATTAGTGAAATTGGGAAAGGGAGTTTTATCTTATATTTGCAATAAATGGGGTAGAAATCCTGCCTATAGGTTCAATAATATGTGTTTAGTTATCGTGTGTTAGAAATCATGCCTATAGGTATCCTATTTTGTTCAGTCATTATATGTTAGCAATCCTGCCTATGGTTTCAATACCTGGTTCGATTGTGTTCTATTTCTGCTTATTAGAAATCATGCCTATAGGGAATTGTATGATTCAATATGCGTTTACATGATGCCCTATTCACAAATTGTAGAGATCATGTCTATATGATCTAAAATCAGATTAAATTATAGAAACATGCCTATAGGTTTGAATCAGTTTAATTATCATCTTGCTCGTTTATTCAGGAGTTCTCGACACTGTGTCATTATTATCACTAGAAAATATGCCTATAGGACTAAATAAGTAATTTTGAATATCCTTATGTGATTACCATTATTTATTATTGAGTAGAACACCTAGACATCATGCTTATAGGTTTAATCCCCATATGCTTAAAATCAGTAGGCAAATTATGTAGGTTTCTGGAAATCGTATTTAGGAAATAGCTTTTGCATGTAGCTATCTGCTCATTAATTTGGTATCACATAGAGATCCTGCCTATAGGATTCTGCAACCTTAACTCATTAAAATCTGTCAATGTTAATCAGTTTAGCGTGCATTTGTTGTCTAAATGCGGAGGCTAACTTGAGCCCTTATTTGCATATATGTGAAAGTCCTAAATATTTTTGTTTGTTGCCTAGTATTTTCCCTTTTGATCAACCTAAGTTAGGGTCTAGAACCACCCTGAAATAGAGGTCCAAATGCTTCCTGGACCATAGACATGGGACAAGTAGTGCACGCATAGAGTACGACTTAGAATTGACTAGTGCGCTTTAGGTAAACAACTTAAAGATAATAATCGGGTAGTAGGAGATGATAGTCTGTGCCCGCTGAATAATATGAGTAACACCCCATCTTGAGGAAGTTACGAAATATTATTTATGTTGCACGGGGTGATCATTTAGGCTAAAAAACTTAGGACCCCCCCTCCCCCCACCTTTGTTTAAAGTCAATCATTTTATTTGCTCAAATTACTTCCCTTCTCTTAGACTAATTCATATAATTCGAGTTCGGTTGGGACCGACCGTTGTGGACCTCGAGGAGTGCCTAACACCTTCTCCTCAAGGTAATTTGAGCCCTTACACGATCTTTGGTGACGCGAACTGGTTAATCCAGAGTTATTTGCAAAATAGGTGCTCTAACGCACCTTAATCTGTTAGGTGGCGACTCTCTCTTTTAGTACCCTTCCTTTAAAAGATTTGTCACGACGTCGAAGCCAGATTTTGCGAGAAAGAAGGGGCACGACACCATGCATCTCTAAGACTCTGAGGAACATACTCCTTTAAGAATATATCTAAAAATTGAGCCCAAGTGAGTGAACATGCCTCAGCGGGACTATCCAACTTATATGCTCGCCACCACTGGTAGGCTGCTCCTCTAAACTGGAATGTCATGAAAGAAACCCCACTGGAATCCATAATACCCATAGTACGAAGGATACTGTGATATTTCTCCAGAAAATCCTGAGCATCCTCTGAAGCTAAACCGCTGAAAGTGGGGGGTGGTACTTCTTGTACCTCTCGAGCCTCAGCTGCTCCCCCTCTGAAACTACTGTCCTAATCTCAGGCCAAACTGGGACAACTGGTTGCACTGATATAACCTCTGGGGCATGGTCAACTTGGGCCCGTGGCTCTGGAGTACGGGCGGCGGGAGTCTGTGCTCCTCCCCTAGCCTGAGATGTGGCAGGAGCAAGTGGAATTAACCCTGCCTGAGCTAGAGTGCCAAACATGCTCAAAAATTGGGCAAGAGTCTCCTAAAGTGCAGGAGTAGTAAAAGGCGTCTCAGGTGCCTGTTCTCCAACTGGAGCTACTGGTGGCTCTGGTGCAGCAGCTCGTACAGGTGCTCTGGCGGCATCACGTGGTCTTCCTCGGCCTCTGCCCCGACCCCGGCCTCTTGCGGCTCCAACAGGGGGCGTGGGTGTCTGATCATCGGATCCAGTTGTGCGTGTCCTCACCATCTATGAGAGAATAGAAAGATAATGGTTTAGAACTTTGAAGTCAACAATTCCGCACGATAAGGAATCAAAGAAGTGAATATTTTCCTAACAGTTCCATAGCCTCCTGAAGATAAGTACAAATGTCTCCGTACCGATCCGCAAGACTCTACTAAACCTGCTTGTGACTCATAATACCTATGAGCCTAGAGCTCTGATACCAACTTATCACGACCCCAAATTCCCTCCGTAGGAGGTCGTGATGGCACCTAGTCTCTAAGACTAGGTAAGCCTATCAATGCGGAATAATAATAGATATCTGAAATAATAAACTACAATTCAAACAATTACAACTCTCAAAATCCGGTAGAAGTAAGTCACAAGTTTTTAAGAATTTATCCTCAATGTCTCAATATATCAAGGTGGCAACATGATAATGATAGAAGGGGACTCCGGAGTCTGCGGACGTTGGCAGATATAACTCGAAGTCTCCGTACACAGGTAACTCATGGATGTCTAGGCTAGTAAGATGTACCTGGATCTGCACAAAAAGATGTGCAAAAGCGTAGTATGAGTACACCACAGCGGTACCCAGTAAGGACCAAGCCTAATCTCGATAGAGTAGTGACGAGGTCAGGTCAGGTCCTACTGGAAAATAAATAATGGCATGGCAAAATGTTTATCAATATAATAAGATAAAATGACAACGGAAATGAGTCAAGTAGTATGTCGCCATTTAATTACACCAAATAATGGCAATTAATACCTCGTGGAAACAAAACAGAATTCTTTTCAACTTTAAGAAAATAACAACAATAATCAAAGGCAACTGCGGCCATAAATCAATATCAACAAGGGCACTCCCGAGATACCGCCTCGTAGTCCCAAATCATAAATAAATTCACAATATCTCATTTCCTTATATCACCGCGGGAGCCTTCACAATTTATTTTAAAGAAAATACTTTTTTTCCGAAATAGCATCCCGCGTTTTAGCCATCTTTATCACACCGCATGGCTTCTAGTAGTTTCTCCTACTAGCCACGCATATCAAGTCACCCTTATCTCACCGCATGCATTTCAACACCCAAACCTTATACCACCGCATGCGTATCAATATCACAATATATCATAATTTGCACCTCAAGTGCCCAAATATTTCAATTTGCCAAAATAAAGCAACAACAATATTTTTCCATAATAAAGAGCTCACGGCTCATGCCAAAATAATTCAACAATAATATTTCAAAATTTTAATACGTTGCTTCGATACCAAATTTAAAATGTCAAATAATTCATATTGATAATATTGCATTTAAAGAAAATAAACCTTCAAATAATGCACAGAATAAAAGAAACCAAGTTTCAACTAAACAGGTAAAACAATTAGCAGAAAAAGGTCAAGCAAATTTAAAGTATAAACATTTAAATAAATAATGAAGAATATAACAAGGTAAAATTATTTAATTAATATGCAACAGCGATCTACACAATTTAAAGACATAACCTTTCACATTTAGCCGGTGTACACACTCGTCACCTCGTGTACACGATTTTCAACACATTTCAATTTATCACTTCAATACCAATCCTAGGAAAATTTCCCCCACACAAGGTTAGACAAGTCACTTACCTCAACTTGCTCCAATTTAATCACGTAGTATACCTTTTCCTCGATTTTTCGACTCCGATCGACTTGTATCTAGTCATAATTAATTTGATATAGTGAAAAAAAATTATAGAATCAATTCCATAAGAAAATACTATATTTTCACTAATATCTCAAATTAACTCAAAAATTTTCCGTGGGGCCCACATCTCAGAAATCCAGCGAAATTTACGAAATATGAATGCCCATTCAACCAAGAGTCTAACCATACCAAAATGACTAAATTCCAATAACAACTCGACCCTCAAATCTATCCAAGAGTGTTTTCAGATTTTTCCAACTTAAATCACCAATTAATTGTTAAAAAACAGTGATGGATTTGGGTAATCTAACCAAGATTGAGTTAAGAACACTTACCCCGATATTTTTTCTGAAAATCTCCCAAAAATCGCCTCAATCCGAGCTCCAAATTGTTAAAAATGAAAAATGGGACGAAGTTCCATTTCCAGAACTTAAACATTCTGCCCTGCCTTTTTCTTCTATGCGATCGCGGCCAAAGGCACGCGATCGCGAAGAACAAAATAAGGTTGCCCATAATTAAGCTTATGCGATCGCGGATAACTCCACGCGATCACGAAATACAACATTCCTAGACCTATGCGATCGCATACTTATCCACACGATCGCGAAGGGTTAAGCGCGTGGACCAGGTTCTGCCTCGTTTCCTCTTCGTGAACGCGGTCTTAGCCACGCGTTCACATAGCACAGCTTGCCAAACCTACATGATCGTAGACTTGCCCACGTGATCTCATAGCACAAAATTTCAGCTTCCCAATTAACCCTACGCGATCACATACCTTCTCACGCGATCGCGTAGAAGGAGACCAGAACCTGCAGAAACTAGAACTTCAGCTATCAAGCCAAGTCCAAAAATGATCCGTTAGGCATCCGAAACTCACCGAGCCCCTCGGGACCTCAACCAAATATACCAACAAGTCCTAATACATCATACGAACTTAGTCGAGTCCTCAAATCACATCCAACAACACTAAAAACACAAATCACACATAGATTCAAGCCTAATGAACTTTGAAACTTTCAATTTCTACAAACAACGACGCAACCTATCAAATCAAGTCCGATTGACCTCAAATTTTTCATGCAAGTCATAAATGACATGATGGAGCTATGAAAATTTTCAGAACTGGATTCCGACCCCAATATCAAAAAGTCAACTCCCCGATCAAACTTCCAAACTTAAATTACTATTTTAGCCATTTCAAGCCTAATTTAACTACGGACTTTCAAATAAAGATCCGGACATGCTCCTAAGTCCAAAATCACCTTACGGAGCTGTTGGAATCATAAAAATGCTATTCCGGGGTCATTTTCTCAAAATGTTGATCGAAGTCAAACTTAGCATTTTAAGTCCAACTTAAGGAACCAAGTGTTCCGATTTCAACCCGAACACTTCCAAATCCCGAACCAACAATCCCCGCAAGTCATAAATTTATAAAAGCACACGCGAAAAGTTTTATTTAGGGGAACATGGTTCTAAAGTCAAAATGACCGGTTGTGTCATTACATCATCGGTGGGGTCGACATTCCCCAGGGTCCAATGCTAAAAAGCACCAAAGTATCCATCACAAGAGAAAAACGGACTCAGGATTAGGTACCGGAAGGAACCTTGTCTTTCAACGACGAGGACGCTGAGGGAATCGTGCACCCCTACTGTCACGACCCGAAATTCTCATATTCGGGACCGTGATGGCGCCTAACATTTTACTTGCTAGGCAAGCCAACATTAGAATAATTTAATCCATTTTAAACAATTTATTTTAATTAAATAATAAAGAAACCAACAACCGAAATAATATCTGAAATTAAAGGAGCAAATCAAAAATAATACGATGTCTAAATACCATCCCAAAACGGGAGTCACAAGTGCACGAGCTTCTAAAATAATACACACAAGGGTCTGAATAAAAATAAAGTTGTCTGAAAGAAAGCACACAGATAGGATAAAGTAGAAGGGGACTTCAGAGCTACGAACGTTGTGCAATTATACCTCAAGTCTCCTCTGATAGCTGAATCCGAGCAAATCTACAGTACGCCACTGGGACCAACTTCGGTATCTGCACAAGAAGTGCAGTGTGGTATGAGTACAACCGACCTCATGTACTCTGTAAGTGCCGAGCCTAACCTCGACGAAATAGTGACGAGGCTAAGGCAGGTTGCTTACATTAACCTGTACGCAATAATAATAATAATAATAATAATAATAATAATAATAATAATAATAATAATAATAATAATAACAGGAATAAAAGTAAGACCAATAAATCATATCAATAATTGAAGTCAGTTTAGCAGTCATAAAATTCAATTAATTTCCGTTGCGGCGTGCAACCCGCTCTAATAATATAAACTTAGAATAAAATCCGTTGCGGCGTACATCCCGATCCAATAATATAATCTTTTAATTTAATTCCGTTGCGGCGTGCAACCTGCTCCAACATTATAAACTTTCAATAAATCTGTTGCGGCGTGCAACCCGCTCCAACAATATAAACTTAAAACAAATCTGTTGCGGCGTGCAACCCGCTCCAACAATATAAACTTAAAACAAATCTGTTGCGGCGTGCAACCCGCTCCAACAATATAATTGAACAACTCTTAAATATACAAATACTCCAATAAATACCAGATTTAATAAGAAATTATTAGGCAACACAGCATACAATTATTATGATTTATTTATGAAACAAGTAATGACAAGTAGCAATTAATTATGAAAATCAGGGAGAAAATAAGCAATTTAATATTTCATATGCTAAATGTCAAGTAGCAATTAAGACACATAAGTCAAATAAGCATGTAACAATTATAGCATGAATTCAATACATAATAATGGGCAAAGAATATGCGAGACATAATTAATACAATAATTAATTCTGGTTTAAATTAATTTATGATTTTCAGATAAATATGCAAACAATCAATTTGACGATGTATAGGCACTCGTCACCTCGCCTATACGTCATTACACATGAAATTCACTTAACAAATAATTCAAGGGTTCTATTCCCTCAAGTCAAGGTTAACCACGACACTTACCTTGTTTTGCAATTTCAAGTGATCACTCGACCACAACTTTTCCTTTCGAATTAGTCTCCAAACCAATCAAACCTATTAAATTATTGGCCAACAATTCAGTTGTAGCTTTAGAAATTATTCATAATTTGAAATAGACTTAATTTAAGTCATTTTAGAAAAAATCAACAAAACGTTAATGTGGGGCCCACCTTTTGGAACCCGATAAAAAATCACAAAATCCAGACACCCGTTCCGATACGAGTTCAACCATACTAAAATTATCGAATTCCCACATCGGATTGTCTTTCAAATCCTAAATTTTCGTTTTTTTGGAAAGTTTTACAAAAATTCCAATTTTGTTCCATCTAAATCCGAAAAAAATAATGAATATGAACATTGATTTTTGAAATATAATCACTTTCAGATATAGAACACTTACTCAAGTCGAAGTCGTGAAAACCCTCTTTGAAATAGCCCAAATCTGAGTCCCAAAACTCAAAAATGAGTAAAAATGGCTAACATCCGATTTTATGTATTCTGTCCAGCATTTTCGCATATGCGGACAATTTTCCGCATCTGCGGACTCGCATTTGCGAGACAAAGCTCGCATTTGCGAAGCAGGGCAGCCAAGTAGAGGACCGCATCTGCGGACCTTCACGTCGCAAAAGCGACTGCGCAGATGCACGAAGGGAACCGCAGAAGCGCGAAAGATCGCATATGCGATCATGGCACTGCAGAAGCGGGCATCGCACCTGTGTCCCAAGCTTCACAGAAGAGAAGCTTCTCCCCTGGCCTCAAAGTCACAGAAGCGACACTGCCTCCGCCGAAGCGATCACGCACCTGCGGCCAAAATTGCGCAGGTGCGAAACACCAGAACCAAACCTGTAATTTTTTTTATCAAAATGGTCTGAAACACATCCGAAACTCACTCGAGCCACTCGGTACCTCGTCCAATTATACCAACCAGTCCCATAACATAACGCGGACTTACTCGGGGTCTCAAGTCACGTCAAATAACGTCAAACTTATAATTCACACCTCGATTCAGACTTACGAGTTTCAAACTTTTCACTTTACAAAACTCGTGTCGAAACGTATTAAACGACTTCAGAATGATTTCAAATTTGGCGCACAAGTCATAAATGACATAATGGAGCTATTACAACTCTAGAAATCTCATTCCAAGTCCGATATCGATAAAGTCAAATTCACGGTCAAACTTTAGAATCTTTAAACTTTCAAACTTCCAATTTTCAATAAATGGCGATAACTCAAGATAGGGACCTCCAAATTAAATTTAGGGCATACGCCCAAGTCCCAAATCACGATACGGACCTATCGGAACTATCAAAATACTGATCCAGATTCGTTTGCTCAAAACATTGACCTAAGTCAACTCACATGAGTTTTGAAGCTCCATTTTATATTTTAATCAATTTTCCACATAAAAACTTTCCAAAAAAATTTACGGACTATGCACACAAGTCGAGGAATGCTAAAAGGTGCTATTCGAGGTCTCGGAACATATAAATGAATGCTTAAAATTAAAGATGACATATTGGGTCATCACATTCTCCACCTCTAAAATAAATGTTTGTCCTCGAACGGAATTAGAAAATTACCTGAGCTGGTGAAAAGGTGTGGATATCTACTTTACATGTACAATTGGGATTCCCAGGTAGCTGCCTCAATTGACTGCCCTCTTCATTGCACCCGAATTGAAGGATAACTCTTAGACCTCAACTGTCGGACCTGCCGGGCTAGAATAGCTATCGGCTCCTCCTCGTAAGTTAAATCTTTGTCCAGTTGGACTGAGCTGAAATCTAATATATGGGACAGATCACCGTGGTATTTTCGGAGCATGGATATATGGAACACCGGATGAACTGCTGATAAACTAGGTGGTAGTGCAAGCTCGTAGGGTACTTCACCCACCCTTTCAAGAATTTCAAAGGGTCCGATATATCTAGGTATCAAGTTGCCCTTCTTTTCGTATCTCATTACACCTTTCATAAGTGAAACCCGGAGCAATACTCTTTTTCCTCCCATGAATGCATCATCACGAACCTTACGGTCGACATAACTCTTTTGCCTATACTGAATTGTGCGAAGTCGATCGTGAATAATCTTGACCTTATCCAAGGCATCCTGTACCAAATAGGTACCCAACAACCGAGTCTCTCCCGGTTCAAACCAGCCAACTGGCGAACGACATCGCCTCCTGTATAATGCTTCATATGGAGCCATCTGAATACTCGACTGGTAGCTGTTATTATAGGCAAACTCCGCAAGTGGCAAGAACTGATCCCAAGAACCTCCAAAGTCTATATCACAAGCACGAAGTATAACTTCCAATATTTGAATAGTGCGTTCTAACTGTCCGTCTGTCTGTGGATGAAATGTTGTACTCAACTCAACCCGCGTGCCTAACTCACGATGTATAGCCCTCCAGAAGTGCAAGGTGAACTGCGTACCTCGGTCAAAAATGATAGACACGGGTACATCGTGAAGGCAGACATTCTCGCGAATGTAAATCTCTACTAACCGCTCTGAAGAATAGGTAACTGCTACTGGAATGAAATGTGCTGACTTGGTCAACCTGTCCACAATTATCCATACTGTGTCGAACTTTATCTGAGTTCGTGGAAGCCCAACAACAAAATCCATAGTGATACGCTCCCGCTTCCACTCAGGAATTTCTAACTTCTAACGCAAACCATCATGTCTCTGATGCTCGTAATTGACTTACTAACAATTTAAACACTGAGCTACATATGCAACTATATCCTTATTCATTATCCTCCACCAATAATATTGCCACAAATCTTGGTACATTTAGGTAGAACCTAGATGAATAGAATACCGGAAACTGTGGGCGTCTTCAAGAATTAATTCACGAAGCTCATCCATATTAGGCACATAGATACGACCCTGTATCCGCAAAACTCCATCATCTCCCACAACAACCTGCTTGGCATCACCGTGCCGCAGCATGTCTTTAAGTACAAGCAAATGGGGATCATCATACTATCGCTCTCTGATGCGCTCATACAAGGAATACCGAGTGACTGTGCAAGCTAGAATCTGACTGGACTCTGAAACATCTAATCTCACGAACTGATTGGCCAAAGTCCGAACATCTGCAGCTAACAGCCTCTCACCAACCGGAATATACGCAAGGCTGCCCATACTCACAACCTTTCTACTCAAAGAATCGGCCACCACATTGGACTTTCCGGGGTGATACAAAATAGTGATATCATAGTCTTTCAACAGTTCCAACCATATTCTCTACCTCAAATTGAGATCTTTGTGTTTGAACAAGTACTATAGACTACGATGATCAGTGAATACCTCACACGAGACACCGTAAAGGTAATGCCTCCAAATCTTCAGCACATGAACAATGGCTACCGATTCTAAGTCATGAACAAGATAATTCTTTTCATGAACCTTCAACTGGCGCGACGCATATGCAATCACTCTGCCATCTTGCATTAATACTGCACCAAGCCCAATGTGAGATGCATCACAATACACCGTATAAGATCCTGAACCCGTGGGTAATACCAACACTGGCGCTGTGGTCAAAGTAGTCTTGAGCTTCTGAAAGCTCAACTCACATTTGTGTGACCATCTGAATGGGGCACCCTTATGGGTCAATTTGGTCAATGAGGATGCTATGGATGAAAATCCCTCCACAAACCAGCGATAATAACCTGCCAAACCCAGGAAACTCCGGATCTCTGTAGCTGAAGTAGGTCTAGACCAATTCTGAACTGCCTCAATCTTCTTAGGATCCACTTTAATGCCTTC
The DNA here is from genome assembly GCA_000715115.1 of Nicotiana otophora. Lineage (NCBI taxonomy): Eukaryota > Viridiplantae > Streptophyta > Magnoliopsida > Solanales > Solanaceae > Nicotiana > Nicotiana otophora. Next base: position 43,758 of record AWOL01S0018261.1, read on the forward strand.
TGCTGATACAACATGCCCCAAAAAGGCAACTGAGTCTAACCAAAATTCACATTTTGAAAATTTGGCATATAACTGATTATTCTTCAAAGTCTGAAGCACAATCCAAAGATGCTTCTCATGCTCCTCTCGACTGCTCGAGTAAATCAAGATATCATTAATGAATACAACCACAAAAGAATCCAAATTGGGCTTGAATACCCGGTTCATCAAATCCATAAATGTTGCTGGGGCATTTGTCAGCCCAAATGACATCACTAGGAATTCGTAATGCCCATACCGAGTCCGAAAAGCTGTCTTAGGGTCATCACATGCCCTAATCTTCAACTGATGGTAACCAGACCTCCGATCGATCTTTGAAAACACCTTGGCACCCTGAAGCTGATCGAATAAGTCATCAATTCTTGGCAACGGATACTTGTTCTTGATAGTAGCCTTATCCAACTGCCGATAATCTATACATATCCGCATTGAACTATTTTTCTTCTTTACAAAGAACACTGGTGCACCCTAGGGCGAGACAGTAGGTCTAATAAACCCCTGATCAAGCAAGTATTGTAACTGATCTTTCAATTCCGTTAGCTCCGGCAGAGCCATACGATATGGTGGAATAGAAATGGGCTGGGTGCCCGGAGCCAAATCAATACAGAAGTGAATATCTCTGTCGGATGGCATCCCCGACAAATCTGCAGGAAATATATATGGAAACTCACGGACAACTGGGACTGAATCCATAGAAGGAACATCCGCACTGGGATCGCAAATATAAGCTAAATAAGCTAGACACCCCTTCTCGACCATACGTCGAGCGTTCACGTAAGAGATAACCTTAATGGTGGAATGGCCACAAGTCCCTTTCCACCCTATTCGAAGCACAAGCTTCTAGAATAATACACAGAAGGGTCTGAATAAAAATAAAGATGTCTGAAAGAAAGCACACAGCTAGGATAAAGTAGAAGGGGATTTCAGAGCTGCGAACGTTGTGCAGCTATACCTCAAGTCTCCTCTGATAGCTGAATCCAAACAAATCTATAGTACGCCGTTGGGACCAACTCCGTTATCTGTACAAGAAATGCAGAGTGTAGTATGAGTACAACCGACCCCATGTACTATGTAAGTGTCGAGCCTAACCTTGACGAAATAGTGACGAGGCTAAGGCAGGTTGCTTACATTAACCTGTACGCAATAATAATAATAAAAGAAATAGAAGTAAGACCAGTAAATCATATCAATAATTGAAGTCATTTATAAACATTCAATTAATTTTCGTTGCGGCGTGCAACCCGCTCTAATAATATAAACTTAGAATAAAATCCGTTGCGGCGTACAACCCGATCCAACAATATAATCTTTCAATTTAATTCCGTTGCGGTGTGCAACCCGCTCCAATATTATAAACTTTCAATAAATCCGTTGCGGCGTATAACCCGCTCCAACAATATAAACTTTAAACAAATCTGCTGCGACGTGCAACCCGCTCCAACAATATAATTGAACAACTCTTAAATGTAAAAATACTCCAATAAATACCACATTTAATAAGAATTTATTAGGCAACACAGCATACAATTATTATGATTTATTTAAGAAACAAGTAATGACAAGTAGCAATTAATTGTGAAAATCAGGGAGAAAATAGACAATTTAATATTTCATATGTTAAATGTCAAGTAGCAATTAAGACACATAAGTCAAATAAGCATGTAACAATTATAGCATGAATTCAAGACATAATATTGGGCAAAGCATATGAGAGACATAATTAATACAATAATTAATTCATGATTTAAATTAATTTATGATTTTAAGATAAATATGCAAACAATCAATTTGACGACGTATAGGCACTCGTCACCTCGCCTATACGTCATTACACATGAAATTCACTTAACAAATAATTCAAGGGTTTTATTCCCTCAAGTCAAGGTTAACCACGATACTTACTTGGTTTTGCAATTTCAAGTGATCACTCGACCACAACTTTTCCTTTTGAATTAGTATCCAGACCAATCAAACCTATCAAATTATTGGCCAACAATTCAGTTAGAGCTTTAGAAATTATTGATAATTCGAAATAGACTTAATTTAAGTCATTTTCGAAAAAAATCAACAAAAAGTCAATGTGGGGCCCACCTTTTGGAACCCGACAAAAAATCACAGAATTCGGACACCCGTTCCGATACGAGTTCAACCATACTAAAATTATCGAATTCCCATATCGGATTGTCTTTCAAATCCTAAATTTTTGTTTTTTGGAAAGTTTTACAAAAATTCCAATTTCATCCATCTAAATCCGAAATAAATAATGAATATGAACATGGATTTATGAAATATAATTACTTTCGGATATAGAACACTTACTCAAGTCAAAGTCGTGAAAACCCTCTTTGAAATCGGCCAAATTCGAGACCCAAAACTCAAAAATGAGTAAAAATGGCTAACACCCGATTTTATGTCAACTGTACAGCATTTTCGCATCTGCGGATAATTTTCTGCATTTGCAGACTCGCATTTGCGAGACAAAGCTCGCATTTGCGGAGCAGGGCATCCAAGTAGAGGACCGCATATGCGGACCTTCACGTCGCAGAAGCGACTATGCAGATGCGCGAAGGGAACCGCAGAAGCGCGAAAGATCGCATATGCGATCATGGCACCGCAGAAGCGGGCATCACACTTGCATCCCAAGCTTCGTAGAAGAGAAGCTTCTCCCGTGGCCTCAAAGTCACAGAAGCGACACTGCCTTCGCAGAAGCGATCACGCACCTGCGGCCAAAATTGAGCATGTGCGAAACACCAGAACCAGACCTGCAAATATTTACCAAAATGGTCTGAAACACGTCCGAAACTCACTCGAGCCACTCGGTACCTCGTCCAATTATACCAACCAGTCCCGTAACATAACACGGACTTACTCGGGGTCTCAAATCATGTCAAATAACGTCAAAATTACAATTCACACCTTGATTCAGACTTATGAGTTTCAAACTTTTCACTTTACAAAACTCGTGTCGAAACGTATTAAATGATTCCGGAATGATTTCAAATTTGGCGCACAAGTCATAAATGACATAATGGAGATATTCCAACTCTCGGAATCTTATTCCGAGTTCGATATCGATAAAATCAAATTCACGGTCAAACTTTGGAATCTTTAAACTTTCAAACTTCCAATTTTCAATAAATGGCGATAACTCAAGATAGAGACTTCCAAATTAAATTTCAGGCATACGCCCAAGTCCCAAATCACGATGCGGACCTACTGAAATGGTCAAAATACTGATTCGGGTCTGTTTGCTCAAAACGTTAACTAAAGTCAACTCAAATGAGTTTTGAAGCTTCATTTCACATTTTAATCATTTTTTCACATAAAAACTTTCCGGAAAAATTTACGGACTGCGCACGCAAGTTGAGAAATACTGAAAGGCGCTATTCGACATCTCAAAATATAGAAATGAATGTTTAAAATTAAATATGACATATTGGATCATCACACCCACAACGATGTACTGGTAATATCGGTACTCGTAAATAAATCTCGAATTAAGAGTGTGTTAATTGATCCAGGAAGCTCAGCCAATATCATCAGATCAAGGTTCGTGGAACAACTCGACCTACAAGATCAGATTGTACATGTGGTCTGAGTCCTAAACGTGTTGCAATATGGCATGTGAGACCATTAAATGGGAAATAACATTACCGGTAAACGTCGTCAGAACTGTGCAGGAAGCCAAGTTCTATCTGATCAAAGGGGGTATGAGATACAACGCTTTATTCTAGAGGACATGGATTCACAACATGAGAGCAGTACCCTCGATACTTCACTAGGTGCGGAAATTCCCAACACCCGAAGGAGTCCACACAGTTTATGGGGAACAACCGGCCGCCAAGGAGATGTTCGCGGTCGATGAGGTGATCCCGGCATCCACAATCTCGACATTAGAGGATCCGAATCAGATGGTCAAATACGGGGCCAAATAGCAACTACCGAAATCAGCCTCAACGGAATCGGAGGAACGAAAAGTAGACAAGGACGACGACTACGGAGTCCCCAAATCTTTCAGAGCCCTCGATGATTCCGATGCCACTAAATCGACGGTTGAGGAACTGGAACAAGTCGTACTAACCGAACATTTGCAGGAAACCTTCAGCATATTAGAGAAATACAATATGAAGCTGAACTCGGAGAAATATGCATTTGGAGTTGGGTTAGGTAAATTCCTCGGATTCATGGTATCCAACCGGGGAATCGAGACCAAACAAGATCAAACCCATCGAATATATCATGGTTGTGGACAACGAGAAGGCCGTGTAAAGATTAACTGGGCGTATAGCCACCCTGGGTCGATTCATCTCGAGGTCCTCCGATAAGAGCCACCGATTCTTCTCACTATTGAAGGAGAAGAATAACTTATCATGGACCCCGGAGTGCCAACGGACCTTGGAGGAACTCAAGCGGTATCTATCGAGCCCACCGTTACATCACACACCGAAGACGAACGGGCAACTATACCTGTACTTGGCAATATCAGAGATAGCGGTAAGTGAAGTCCTAGTCCGGAAAGATCAAGGTACGCAATTTCCAATTTACTATGTTAGCAGGACTCTAGGTGAGGCCGAAACTAGGTATCCTCACCTAGAAAATTGGCGCTCGCTTTGCTAAGCGCCTCTAGGAAGCTGAAACCATATTTTCAATGTCATCCTATATGTGTTGTGACTACTTACCCATTGTGAAATATAATGCATAAACACGAGCTCTCGGGACGATTGGCCAAATGGGCCTCGAAGATCAGCAAGTACAATATTGAATATCGACCCCGGACCACCATTAAATCTCAAATATTGACGAATTGCGTGGCCGACTTTACGACGGCCCTAATACCCGAGGTCAAAAGAGAGTTGTTGGTGAACTCGGGGACGTCTTCGAGGATCTGGACCCTCTGTACGGATGGCACCTCGAACGCAAAAGGGTCCAGACTTAGCATCGTATTGAAGCCACCAACATGCAATGTAGCTAGACAATCTATTAGGACTGTAAAATTGATTAACAACGAGGCCGAATATAAGGCCATGATTGCAGGTCTCGAACTAGCCAAAAGCTTAAGGGCGGATGTGTTCGAACCAAGTGAGACTCCCTACTCATGGTGAACCAAGTTAATGGGACATTGGAGGTCAGAGAAGAATGAATGCAAAGGTACCTGGATAATTTGCAGGTAACATTACATCGGTTCAAAGAATGGACTTTGCAACACGTACCTCAGGATCAAAACAGTGAGGCCGATGCCCTTGCTAACTTAAGATCATCGGTCGAGGACGACGAGTTCAACTCGGGAGCAGTCGTACAACTTATAAGATCGGTAGTGGAAGAAAGCCATGCTGAGATTAACTCAACAAGCCTAACTTGGGAGTAGAGAAACAAATATATAGAATATCTGAAGACCGAAAAACTACCCTCGGATCCGAAAAGAATCGAGGGCCCTGCGTACGAAGGCAGTCCGATTTACTTTATCCGAAGACGGAGCCCTATTCAGAAAAATATTCGATGGCCCGCTCGCGATATGTCTAGGACCGGGAGACACCGAGTACGTTCTGAGGGAATCCACGAAGGCACATGTGGAAATCATTCAGGCACCGAATCATTGGTTTGAAAAGTAACTAGAGCCGTGTACTACTGGATCGATATGGAAAAGACGCGAAGGAGTTCGTATGAAAATGTGATAAATGTCAAAGCTATGCTCAGATGATTCATCAACCCGGGGAGCTACTGCATTCAGTTCTGTCACCATGGCCATTCATAAAGTGGGGAATAGACATCGTTGCCCCCCTTCCACGGGCACCCGGTAAGGTTCAATTTATATTATTTATGACTGACTATTTTTCTAAGTGAGTAGAAGCCGAGGCATATGAGAAGGTCAGGGAGAAGGAGGTCATCCACTTTATTTGGGACCACATCATATGCCGGTTCGGAATGCCGGCCGAGAACGTGTGGGACAACGGGAAATAATTCATCGGCAGCAAAGTAAGCAAGTTTCTCGAAGACCACAAGAACAAAAGGATCCTATCAACGCCCTATCACCCTAGTGGGAACAGACAAGCAGAATCGACCAACAAAACCATACTCCAGAACCTCAAAAAGAGGTTAACTGTCGCCAAAGAAAAATGGAAGGAAATCCTGCCCGAAGTCTTATGGGCATACCGTACGACCTCGAAGTCCAGTACCGGGTTCACCCCGTTCTCACTGGTTTATAGCGCCGAAGCTCTAATACCGGTCGAAGTTGGAGAACCAAGTCTCAGGTTCCGATATGCAACCAAGGAATCAAACAACGAGGCCATGAATACAAGCCTGGATCTATTAGATGAAAGGCGTGAAGCCGCCCTTGTCCGGATGGCCGCCCAAAAGCAGCGGATCAAGAGATATTACAATCGATGGGCCAACCTTCGACACTTCACTATCGGGGACTTGGTATTAAGGAAGGTTACACTAAACACCCGAAACCCGAACGAAGGGAAGTTGGGGACGAACTGGGAAGGTCTGTATCAAATTATCGAGATCACTGGAAAGGGGGTCCTACAAACTCGGAGCAATGAACGACGAGAAACTACCGAACAACTGGAATATAACTCACTTGAAACGATATTACTGCTAAGGTACGACCCCATTTATTTCTTTTATTTTGAACTAACATTTGCAGGTAACAAACAAGGAATGATACAATTTTTAGGCCTAAAAGCACATGTTGTACTCCTTTTCCCTTGAACCGGTTTTGTCCCAAATGGGTTTTCTAGTAAGCTTTTTAACGAGGCAATAGTAAATCGTGCTAACTTAGAATTAAAGGCCAGTTACGAACCGGTATCAAAGATCACGACAACAGTATTCGAGGCCCTCTAGGATCAGCCCCGAATACTGGAGGGCATTACCCTCGGATAACGACTTTAGCAAGGAAAGAAACTTTATAATTGAATGGTCTCGACTCGATTGATAGGATTTACTGTAAGGGCCAAACAGTCAAATGAACCGATCCTGCATAGACTGCTTGAGCCCTGGCACAAAGCTTGTACACATGTGTAACTATTATGCACAAGAATAAAAAGAAGTCTCTATCTTGCGGACAAATATCTTGTCCCTTAAAAATTTCTCTTTCTTCTTTCCTCCTAAGGAATTTCCTACATTCGATCTACTAAAGGTATCGAGCCCAAGGGCTGCCTTTATCCGGATTTAAACGATCACTCACAATCAGGGACTGCCGTCCAAAAACAAACTCGGACGGCTCGGTCTAAGGGAGCCCGGGGGCACAAGACCTATTAGGTAACGCCCGAACCTTAAAGGCTACGGCCATCCCCATTCGAGGACTGTTATCTTAGGCAAGCCTAGATAACTCGAGGTGACAAGCCCACTAGGCAACACCCGAACTAAAAAAGCTGCGACCGTATTAAAACAGCTTGGAGACATCCGTGAATCGTAATAAAAAAATAAGGCCTTGAAAAATTTCTAAACCAGTTCTAAAGGCTACCCTCAGCAAACTATAATCTAAAAAACAATAAGTACTTCGGAGAAAATTTCTGGTCATATCGAACCCCCGCGATGCCTTAAATAAAATAATGTCAAAGGCAAGGCATGTTGGAACCACCGAACATGACCTAACTAGTTCATGCTAAGGCATTTCGATCTCTACGAACATAAAGAATTTAAAGCAAAGGAAAAACAAAAATCAGAAATTATCGAAGGGAAAAGGAAGCCTTGCATTATATATATATGAAGTCTTTACAAAGGCCAAACGATCTTTAAAAAAAAGTACAAAAATAGGTACAAATATACAAAAAATAAAGAAAAATATACAAGGCACTTAAACGGCATGGTCTTCACCAGAGCCAGCCTCGTCGCCAAAGTCTTCGGAGTCTCCTCCACCCTCAGATCTGCTCGAGCCCTCGGATCCGCTCGAGCCCTCGGAGCCTTCGTCATCCTCAGTATAAGCCAAATTCTTGGCCCCGGCTTCGATCCCCTTAGCACTTTTAATTTCGGCCAACAAGTCAAAACCCCGAGCATGAATCTCTTCGAGGGCCTCCCTACGGTATTTCCGCTTTGCATGCTCGACGATATCCTTCGTCCGATCCTGGGCTGCCTCGACATCGGCCTTATACTAAGCCACCATCTCGTTGGCATCAGCTTTAACCACAACAACTACCGACTTTATCGTTTCGAGCTCCTTGGAAAGATTTTCTCGATCAGAGACGGCCGCACTTAGGTGAGACTGGAGCTACTCAACCTTTTTGGCCTGCACCTCAGCCTTTTCCTTTGTCGCTCGAAGCTGGGTCTCAGTCGAAGTCAGTTGCGTCGAGCAGTCTCTTTTTTCGGAGTCAGACGGTCCATCTTGCCTCTCCAGTCATCGGTCTCAGCCTTGACAACATCCATCTCAACTCGAAGTTGGGCGATCCAATTTTTTGTTGGACCTGCGGATTCCGCCCATTAGTCACCGAGTCTAGCTCGTCGTCACTAACCTCAAATATTTTTACCTGCTCGACCAGGTTGGCATGCTCCTTCCGAGCCACCTCCAGCTAAGCTCGGAGGCTCTTAGCCTCCCATTCGCGCTGCTCGCGGAGAAGTTTGTAAGTATTTCTCTTCTCAGTGAGACTTCAGACCTTGGCCTCAAGCTGGTTCAACTCATTTCGATATCGGATAAAGGTCTCATGATGAAGCACCGAGGCTTGCAGACATAAAGAAAAATGTTAAGATTATCTACAAATTAGTTTAAGTATGAATTGAAGTCATCAAAATATATTTGAAGTTACTCGGTTTAGCGTTTGTTGTGCTTCATTGAAAAGGCAAGGTGCATCCATCTCGGTCATCTTAGCTTGGTCTTCCTCGGTCATCAAACATCGAAGGTAGCTGGCCGCCCCTACGGAGGCAGAAAGGACCCATGCATCCTCCGGAACGTAGATGACGATCGACCGCTTCCGGTCGGGATCCACACTTGGAGTTGGGAACCGGTTGACCAGTTTCGGGCTTGAAGAAGGCTCGCTTGTTCCCGAAGAAGGACTCTTCTTCGAGACCTTCAAGTCACTTAACCCGGTGACATCCTCCGTGGCGGTAGATTCCACGCCATCAAAATAGTCGCGAAAAGGGTCATCTGCTCTGTGGCCCCCCTCTTTGGGACGTTCTTTCACCGTATGAGCCTCGTTGTACATGAACTCAATGAACGAAGGCGACTCGGTGATGTCTATCACACCAAGTGCCTCATTCGGAGTGTTTCCCACATCCCGAGAAGCTTTGGCCACGGCCTCCTCGTCGGCCTCCCTAACTTCAGGCGGATCGACCTCATCTCTGTCCGGTTCGGAGGCCCCTTTCCCTTCGAGTCGTGACGGCACTAGGGGTACCAGATTGAAGGCTTCTTCTTCTTGTTCTTCTTCGGATTCGTCCCTCAACCGATATAGTGAATTCGAAGATGGAGCTCGAGCGCTCGTGCTTTCTTTGGATTTGCGCACCAGCCTTCGCCTTGGTTTCTTTTTCTCCGAGCTCAGAGAACTCGGGAGCCTCTTTCTTTTCTTCTCACCACCCTGTCTCGAAACAAGGACTCGGCGGGGAAGTTCTCGCCACCGGATGGAGTCCTCAGTGTGACGTCCTTGGATAAACCTGCAAAAGAAAATGAAATAAGTGAAAACTTAACGAGAGGAACTCAAATGTTACTTACACGGGAAGGAATCTCACCATTGGAATGGGCCTCCCACCGGCCATTTGAAAGTTTGCACCACGAACCCTCAGAATACGGCCTTTGTAACACGATTGTTACATCCCGCATTTCGTACATTAAAGTTTCGCTGTAAGTTAATCGACGTAAGCTCGGGAATGAGATTATTTTTGAGGTTATAAGTATTTGTGTTATTTGTAACAAGTAATAAGTGAGTGTCGTGAAGACTAGAGGGTAAACAAATCAAAGAATGAGTATTCGTTGAAGTTTGTCAATTTGGGATAAAATACAGTCCAAGCTATAATACCCGATATTTATGGACTAGTGTCATACAAGATACCACATGACCATGATAGTAAGGTATATAAAGTGTGTTAAACATGCTCATAACATACGTGAGAAAAATATGTCCAAAAGACATATATACATATATATGTAGAATACGGTAGGGAAAGCCGACAAGGGTGCTATAGAAAACTATATATCCAAAACTAGAAGCCGACAAGGCCATATACTATCCAACTATACATGACTGTTTACATACCTCTAATAGAGTGTACAACTGCACAAAGGATGGGACTGGGCCCTATCAGACCCATATCTACATACAAAAATAGCATACCAAAACTAATAACAGCTCCGGATCAAGTGGAGCACACCAACTCTCGCTGATCAAGGATCCTAGAAAGGGGGACCGTCAGCCTGTCTATCTGCACCTGTGGGCATGAAACACAGGCCTAAGGAAATAGGGGCATCAGTACGAATAATGTACCGAGTATGTAAGGCATGAAAATCAGTACATAAAAGATATAAAATAAACATAGAGTAAATGAATCCGTCTGTAAGTCCGAATAACTTTGTGAATCCTGCAATATTTATAAAGTCATGCATGTGCGTATAAATGTCGTATCATGCGTAGGTATATGTATACATAACATCATCAAGCCTCTGAGGGCATTCCATCATATCATCTCGGCCTCTGTGGGCGAAATCATCAACGTATACCAACTGATCGGATGATGATGCGTATATAACGTCGTAACCTTTTCCCATATCCCATATACATATAATATATGCGTATATAATGCCATCTGGTCATGGGTCAATGTACATGTATAAATGAATGAAATGTATAAGAAGTAAGTTAATAAGATTTCTCGGAACGTCATAAGATCAATATGTCTTCGGATAAACTTTATCAATTACGCATTTTTCTGAGACCCATGAGCAGAAGATATAATAATAAGACACATAGGAATTCAAGAACATAGGCACCCCTAGTGCTTCTACGAATAGAGACATTTATAAAAGTTGTGCGTTTACCCGTTTCGTTTGTATCATATGGATCATACCAAAAGGAAAGAAGGAATATCCTTAACATACCTGAGCCGATTCTCTTGACAATCCCTCTAACACATGTCAATTGCGACAAAACACGTAACGACAAATCGAAGTAGGGAAACATCCATATGATATTCTTGAGAAAGATTGTACCGTACTCCCTTAGAATCGCAATTTCACACTGCTATAGTATTATGCAATTTATTGACAAATGTTATTCATGACCTACCCTTAATTCATATTTACATCTTAGACGCATGCTTAGGGGTGTTCGACATGTAGGACTCAGGCACTCGTCATGGCCCATTGGTTTGGGTCGTGAAAATGATGCCCTCGACCCACTCCTTAAGTCGAGGGACTGCATTCGGGACCCGAGCGGCAGCTGCACTACCACAAAACACCGATGAGAAGGAAGGAAAAAAGCATAAAATAAAATTTTGTAAGCAAAATTTTACTTACGTGATATATTCCACTTCTCAGGGAACAACATGCTAGCTGGGATCAAGTCCGAGGTCCTCACTCGGACAAAATGCCCTAGCCAACCTCGATCCCGATCTTTATCAATGCTTGAGAACGGGGATTTAATAGCCCGACGTGCGAGCTTGATCAGTCCCTCCCCCCCTCCCGAAAGATTCGGGGACTGTATAAGCGCATGAGATGGTCGACGGTGAACGGGCATCCATCGATCTTGCTCACGAAGAACCGAAGAAGGATCACAATCCTCCAGAATGAAGGGTGAATTTGACCAAGGCATACCTCGTATCTTTTTAGAATTCGATGATGATTGGATCCAATGGGCCCAGCGTAAAAGGATAAGTGTAAACACTTAAATATCCCTCGACGTGGGTGGTGATGTCTTCATCGGGCCCGGGAACCACCACGTGTTTGTCGACCCAGTTACAATCCTTTTTGACCGTAGGGAGGACCTCTTCAGTGATCGAGCATACGTTTCTCGAGACCTCCTTGCACGGGGGAAGGTTTTTCAACCTTGAAATCGGTAGCTACCAAGCATCCTCCTGGGACAAACATTTTCAGTGGGGGTTCTGGTACTGGTTCCTCGATAAGAGTACACGAAACAGTCTCCTCGATAGCTGGCCGCGAGGTAGAATGAGTTTCTTTTTGGGGAACAGTTTTTGAAGTCTTCGCCATGTCTTTGGGAATGTAGGAAAAATGAGGAAAAAGAAGAAGTTGAAGGAGTACACTTGATGGCTTGAAATGAAGACGAACAAAAGTTCTTGTAAAGGATCTCAAATAATCACGATATAAGTGCCAATAAGTATTAAGATTTCTAAAGTACGAGGACAAAAGGTTTGAATGTAAAGTTTGAATGAACAAATGAGGGGGTATTTATAGTTCTTCAGTGGCGGTTCACATCGAGTAATGGCCGATCAACGGCTGGCATGCATTTAATACCATTAAGACTTGACTGGCGAGACGTTTCGTTTATTTTGTTGTTTATGTCACGTGATATCGAAGTAGGAATCGGAAGCTCATGTCGTTTCTCGTCATCTACTCTCCAAAAAACAAGGGGACTATCTGTATACTGTCAGAATCGAGCTCACCTACGACGTGGTAGGTCAAGTTCGGAACATGGCAATAAAGGATTGAAGATCGACTCTAAGTCCCACCGAGCTAGAACCCAGGGTTGGAGTGCCTGCCTTCGAGAGTATCGAGGTCGTGATCCCGGAATCGATTCCAGCCCAAACGAGTTCGAAGAAACATTGTTAGCATAACAGAAGACCGAAATATACGTGACTGGTCGGATATTACGACGGGAATCTCGGCACGTATGAATGAGGAACTGGCAACCGGCAAATCAAGAGATTTTTTATCTTTTATAGAATTGTACCTAAAGTAGGACTCCTTAACTATATAAAGGGTGTGTGATAATTCATTTAGGGGATGGTAACACACATTCCAATGCAATACATTATTATTATTCTTTTTAAGCTCTTATGCTTCTGTATCTTGACACCAATCGAAGTGCTTTCGGCTCAAGGGTGGCTAATCTTCCAAGGTTGAAATTGTCCAATTCGTGTGGTTTGTATTTACTTTATTGTTATTTATTTCTAATGCAATCTAAATTATCACTTTGTATCAAATTAATTAGTGTATCCTTTAAATCACTTACAAATTCAATTATTATTCGATTTTGAGGGTAAACACATTGTAAATTCAAAGGAGAAAGCAATCCATTTCAACTGTTGCAAAGTGCTAGCTGTTCCCTAAGGACCATAACAGTGCTTTACTATTTCAAGTGTAGGTTTTAGCAAAAAACAAATGAACCGGCTTTGTTTAATGTTTTATACTAATGCAAAAATCATTTCAGTTTAGTTTGGTCGGCTATCGAAACTGTACCGAACCAAATAAGAAATATTGAACCGTACCGAATTACTTGAGTACGGTATTTGATATTGCACAATTGATTTACCGATACTGAAGTACCGAACCGTAATTCTTAATATCGTACCGAACGCCCACCCTACTTTGAGTTATACTTTTGGTGGCACTTTTTCTTTCTATATCAACAGATATGACACTTCAAATATTTTTATAACGAGGACGAGGAAGGATAATATGGTTGAACAGATTAAAGAGAAAGTGGAACATAGCAATGACTAACTCAAAATACAAAGACTATGTATCTGTAATAGCACAATAGAACAAGAAGGTGAAAATATATGAAATTATGGAGGTTCGAGCGGGGGGGGGGGGGGGGGGGGGGGGGAGGAATTCATATAGGAAATCTACGAAGTTGTCAATAACTTAAATATTAACCATGATTAGGGTCGTAATTTGGTTAATTAGAACTTAACCTTTAATTTTTAACTATGACATGCGGCTTTAATCCAAGTAGAAACTTCAAAAAAATGAAGAAAATGAGAAATGGAGAGGAATCACATCCTAATATGTTGTTTGCAAGAGGTGAAAAGCTCCTAAAAGTACGTATAAATACTTGTTGTCTTTCCAAAGCTAAATACATCAACAACTACAATATTATATCTTGTTCTCTCTTTTTGTTTTCTTTCACAACTTACAAAGTTTGTTCTCGTGGGAAATTAGAATTAGTTGTTGGTATTCGAATTTAGTTGGCTTTGTAATTCTAGAGAATTCTGCCACCATCTCTGTAACAATAAAGTGGGAAGCTTAAATTCCTTAAAGATAGTGATTATACTATCAAAACCAGGGTGGTTTCTAACAATTAATATGCCAAGTTCCACCGTGTAAAAGCAAATAGAAAAAAAACACTATATATAAGTACATATGCATAATATTTTATTCTTTCTAAGTATATTGCTATCGGAATATGTTCATCTCTTGCTGCTCCTACCATAGACTATAAGGCAAGAAATGAAGTTCACATCCCACCCTCCGCATGAGTCCGGAATTAAAATAATGAGTTTTTGGACTCAAGACACAAAAATAAGTGAAAAATAAGTTAGTGACCAAAATACATATAGCGCCATTTAAAATGGCGTTATACTTGAATATGAAAAGACGGCTAAGTATAGCGTCGTTTATTAAGACGCTATACATATTTTGTGGGCCCACCAATAATTATTCTGCGCTTAACTGACATAACAATAATTCAAATGAGTATAGCGTCATTATTTAAGGCGCTATGCCTCAAAACATTCGACCCCCCGGATTGGGCATTGCCTTATTTAAAGACGTTAAGAATTTTGTAAAAATTCATTCAGAAAAATTCTCAAGTCTTGTTAAATTTTTCTTCATTAAGTTGTTTTGCATTTTTTCATAATGTCTGAAGAGCGAAGAATACGGGTTTCATTATATTGGGGGGTGGGGGTGNGGTGGGGGGAGGTTGTAGTGGCGAATAACTCAGTAAGCTATAGTTTATCTCCATAGTGTCATGTTAAGTTATCACTTACAATGGAGTATGATAGATTGATATCGTTGTTGTGTAAAAACATGAGTGTGGGCAAACGTTCGGTGAACCTTAAAGTAACCGGAAGATATCCGTATTCTGTCACTCTGCAAGGGGTTGCTTGTTATGCTGAGGTTAACATCGAGGATGATGAAACTCTGAGTGATTTTTTGAGGACTCCGGATGAATACTGGAAATTATTTTTGATAAAAATGTTGGAAATGTACGTCAAGGCTGAAGACGTTCGCAATAATAAGGTTGCGCAAAGAAGGGATATCCCTCAGTCATCGGGTGGTTATTTTGGAGCAGTTTTAGCTGAAAAGGTTCCGGCTGAAAGAGTTTGGCCTGATCTAAACTTATCTCTACGGGCGAATGAGGAGCGAGAAAATAATTTCTCTCCTACTTTACATGATCCACAAGACGAGTGGTAAACATCAATTTTGCTTTTTGTTACGATGTTTATTTTTGCTGTATTGAATTTATATTAACACTCATATATTCCACATGGGGTACCAGCCAGATATAAATTTTACAAGTTATGAACCAACGCTCAGTTGGAATATGCATAGTTCTGATATGTTGGATCATGGTGGTCCATCCAGGAGTCATCACCAACAGGATGATGCCCATCATGGGATGTCAACATATTAAGATTTGTAAGTGAAGTGATATAGCTATATGTAAAGTATTTATCAATTTGAGTAACTCATTATTTTGTTGGTTATGCAGTGAAAACGAGCAACTTGAACGTCCTATCCTGATTCAATTGCCGGAATACGACATATTTGATCGGGATTTGGCAGATGCACAGAGTCAGAAAGAGAACAGTAATTATGACAACAATACCGATGAGTCCGAAGATGACACACCCTTCCCTGATGAGGGTGATGAGGAGGAGGAAGAAAATGATGGACCTGATTTGACGAGGGAGCATGCTCCACCCCCCATTAGACCAAGAGTGTACAGGTCCCACGTGTCGTTTCATTTAAGGGACACCCCCTACCTTGATCATTTTTCAAGTATGCTGGATGTGGATGCCCACACAAGGGATATTGACGAAATTCTGACAGCAATGTGGGATGAGTCTAGACCAACGGTGTTGTCAAAGGGCATGCTTTTTCCTCATAAAGTGCGCCTAAGCAGGGCGGTGAAAATGTACAGCGTAAAAGAGTATCGTAAGATGACGGTATGGGAGTCAACTCCGGATGCATACAAGGTTGTTTGCCGTAGATGGTGTACAAGGTTGTTTGTCGGATGTATAAGTTGCTATGTTTGTGTTTATGTTGTAGTATTAAAATAACGAAGAACCGGAGAAATAAAAACATAATGCGCATATAATGTAAACAATAAAAATTATTGCAATCATTTACTGAATGTTATATGTACATAAAATACAAAAAAACTCAATGCGTCCCACATTCTGTATGATTTAATGCAGCCGTTGGCTTGAGGCGATCATCCCGCTGGTAATGTGTGATATGCCAGGCGGGCGGCCAAACTGGCGAAGTACTCGCTCGGTGGCATGATGCTCCACAATATCAAGGCACATCAACGGGACGGAAGAGCTTCACATAATTTGGCCGACCGAGCAATAATCGGGCAAGCCAGCTATTAGCTCGTCGCTGTATGGCCTCCAAATGAACTATTAAGTAACAGTATAAAACGTGAGTATACGCAACACATATGAAGCCAAACCAAGTAAACTTAGGTATACATTTACCTGTGCGTCCTCCAGCAAATCCAGCAAATCCCTGCACAAGGGGAGATTATGTCGAACCTCGTACTCTCGTCCATATCCCCGCCTATCAACCCACCTCCTAGCTAGAGGGAGAGACGGGGGTGGTGCACCCGGAACTAATGGTGGTAGAGGTGGCTGCAACTGTAGGAACCGCTCCCAGGCCCAAACCTAACATAGAAAGTGGATGTAAAATTTAAGGTATATTTTTACTGGGTATGTTATAATGAATAGAGTATTCGAATATGTTTTCACCTGTAGCAGCGGCAAAAATCCAGCAACGTTACACTGGGTGCCCATGCTCGCCCGGCACATCTGCCTGTACAAGTAGCCGAGAACAGCAACACCCCAGCTGTACTGGGGTAAATCATCTAGCCGCTCAAGATGATGAAGAAATCTCAAGCTGACTAGGTTTTCCGAAGTGTTTGGGAATAAAATCCCTCCAAACATAAGGAGTAGCAGGAACCTCGTGTACCGGTGAATATGAAGCTCCGGTGTATCGTCTGTGATGTGAGGGTGCAATGCCTCCAAATGCTGTCGGACAATCGTCGACTGCAGACGACAGGCCCCAACCAGTGCAGTCTCCTCTGGTGGCTGTAAACTGGTAAGCCGCTGTAGTATGTCCAGGTACTACAAACTTGTCTGCTCACTCATGGCATGCGGTAGAGCAACAGGGTGTCCATCAACGGGCAGCCCATACATGACCTCCACGTCCTGCATCGTGATGGTGGCCTCGCCAATGGGCAAATAGAATGTGTGTGTCTCCGATCGCCACCGCTCCATCAAGGCCGTGATCAACGACCAATCGAGCTGCAACTGACCGATCTCCACAATCCTATAAAAGCCCGTATCCTGGAGGCGTCTCACTATACGATGATGGAAAGTGCGGTCCCTGAAAAAGCCCCACATATCGTCTACTCTTCTGGTGCGGAAAGTCTGGGCCAGTAACTGTCCCTCCCATATGTGGGACGACCTATGATCGCCCTGTAACAACACTAGCAACAGGCTGGTAGGTCCAGGATGCAAAGGCGGAACCTCCATGTCGTCTACTGTAAATTAAACAAGATTAATTATATTATTTTACTTTAATATGTTAGTTTTATTATTTTACATGTTAGTTTTATTATTTTATATGTTTGTTTGTAAATTAAATAATTAAGTTTTATAATTATACAAGATTTAATTATTAAATATTCACATATGGGTTCCGGGCTCGATATATGAGGCCAGTAGTACCAAGATATCCTGAATTCTTGTGTTCATGATGAGAATTGTTTTTCGATTTATCACTCAACATGTCTATTATTTTAAATGTTAGTTTATTATTTATATGTTAGTAGTTTTATTAATTTATATGTTAGTTTTATTATTATATATTTTTGTTTATTACTCACTTATTTTTGACTATAATAAAATTAAATAATTAATTTTCATAATTATACAAGATTTAATTATTAAATATTTGTATATGGATTCCGGGCTCGATATTTGAGGCTCACTAGCACCAAGATATCCTGAATTCTTGTGTTCATGATGAGAAAATTTTCTCTATTTATCACTCAACATGTCTGTTATTTTAAATGTTAGTTTATTATTTATATGTTAGTAGTTTTATTAATTTATATGTTAGTTTTATTATTATATATTTTTGTTTATGACTCACTTATTTTTTACTATAATAAAATTAAATAATTAATTTTCATAATTATACAAGATTTAATTATTAAATATTCACATATGGGTTCCTGGCTCGATATTTGAGGCCCAGTAGCACCAAAATATCCTGAATTTTTGTTGTTTTCTCATGTTATATTCTTACGATCGTTGACTAGAATTGGACAGAGTTTGTGTTTGAACTATCAGTTATTTTGACGTATTTTTGGGTATAATAGATACTTAAATGATTAATTTCAATAACTACAAGGATACTACGCTAAAGGGAATTACATTTTACTATGCTAAAATGGCACTACATTACAAATACAAGCACTACATTAAGCCATAAGATACCACTAGAGGGAACTAAAGTAACAATTTATCTATTTTATTAGTCTTTAAGCAAATAAATAATCTAAACCAGATAAAAATAACAAATAAATTTAATCACAAAATATTCACGAAAATACATATACCACAGTAAGAAGTAACTTATTAATATTTTTTTAACAACTAATAATAATTTCTCTATTTTTACTAATTTTTTTAGCACACTAATATCATCGTCCGGATAAAAATAACAAAATAGTTAAATCGCAAAACAATCACAAAACAAATAGAACACATTAAAAATAACTAATATGCATTTTTTATACGAGTTTCAACAAAAACTAAGTCGGAATACCTCGATTTAAGGTTTTAGGAAAATTGAAGATTTGGCGATTTAGAGCCGAAACGAGCAACCCACAACAAGAAAGCGCCTTAACTAGGATGTGAGACCGAGAATCTTTACTTTTTGTGGGACGGGTGGGGTCCACTCGAGGTTTTTTTGTGGTCAATAGGGGGGGGCACTATAATTTTTTGGTTTTAATTGTGGGGGTTGGGG
>AWOL01S0018261.1:82455-113735 GCA_000715115.1 Nicotiana otophora
CTGCAATTTTTTTTATAATATTTTCAGTGTTGGTTTTTTTATTTTTTCGATTTATAGGTTCAAAATTTTGCAAGGTCCAAAGTTATGAGTTCATAGATTTATGTGTTTGGAAGTTTGCGAGTTTAGAAATTATATAGTTTACGGTTTCAAAAGTTTGCGGGTTCGAAAGTTTAACGATTCAGAAGTTTATCAAATTTATGGGTTATGAAGATTGTTGGTTCGAAAGTTTATGGCTTCATGTTTATTATATCTAAATTATTTATGAATACTCTTGAGAAGTTATTTTCCTTAATTTGCATACCAAACACCGGAAATGAATAAAATTACTACTTGTTTTTCAAGAAAATATTTTCCACGAAAAATATTTTCCGTTATACCAAACACACCCTAAATATCATATCATTTTCGGTTGCCTAAATAAATATAAAATATTGTTATGACTTAAAGAAAAGATCACATAACTCTATAAGACATTTCCTCTAGATATATACACACTCGTATGCTTCACCACTACAAAGTCTACAATATGTATATTCAACAATTATTGGTTCATCCATCAAGGTTTAAAGCACTGGTAGAATTTTTTGCTCATTTTTATTGTTTGGTTATATAAACAAGGACAAAAAAGAAAAAGATTGATTCATATGTAGGCCTGTCGTTAGGGATATATATTAATGGTTCGGCCGATAATTTAATTTTTTTCTAGTTTTGCATCATATTATTTTTCAATTCTCTACTGTGTATAATCAAAACCTACAATTTTCTTTAAAAAAATATAATAATCAGTTCGATTTGATTTAATCCGATCAATTTAGTCGATTTTTAAAGAACCATCAATATCCTAATTATCGTCTTTCAGTGGCCTATATGTTTGATTCTTTCCTCGTGGGAACATGCGGGGCCTCATTGCAAACTTTGTGTAAATTTCCATTAACTTTTTTTCAGCATTGCATGTGTGTGTTGACGTTTTGCTACTTTTGGTGCCTTTTTAGTAGTGACGCTAAGCTTCAACCCTTTCTACACGGACATAAAAGGAGATTAATGTAGCATATACACAAACGTGCATGCACTAACGTGATCTCTCAAAAAGTTCGCCCCAAAGTAGAGTTAGAGTTGAGTATTTAATGGGAAATTTAAGATTTGAGCGGTATGAATTCGAATATTTCACAAGGTCTCGTCTAATTTAATAGGTTCGACATATATTATTTATACTTCTTGACAAGGTGGGTTGCTCTGATGGTAAGCACCCTCCACTTCCAACCAAGAGGTTGTGAGTTCGAGTCACCCCAAGAGCAAGGTGGGGAGTTCTTGGAGGGAAGGATGCCGAGGGTCATTTGGAAACAGCCTCTCTACCCCAGGGTAGGGGTAAGGTCTGCGTACACACTACCCTCCCCAGACCCCACTAGTGGGATTATACTGGGTTGTTGTTGTTGTNGGTTCAAAATTTTGCAAGGTCCAAAGTTATGAGTTCATAGATTTATGTGTTTGGAAGTTTGCGAGTTTAGAAATTATATAGTTTACGGTTTCAAAAGTTTGCGGGTTCGAAAGTTTAACGATTCAGAAGTTTATCAAATTTATGGGTTATGAAGATTGTTGGTTCGAAAGTTTATGGCTTCATGTTTATTATATCTAAATTATTTATGAATACTCTTGAGAAGTTATTTTCCTTAATTTGCATACCAAACACCGGAAATGAATAAAATTACTACTTGTTTTTCAAGAAAATATTTTCCACGAAAAATATTTTCCGTTATACCAAACACACCCTAAATATCATATCATTTTCGGTTGCCTAAATAAATATAAAATATTGTTATGACTTAAAGAAAAGATCACATAACTCTATAAGACATTTCCTCTAGATATATACACACTCGTATGCTTCACCACTACAAAGTCTACAATATGTATATTCAACAATTATTGGTTCATCCATCAAGGTTTAAAGCACTGGTAGAATTTTTTGCTCATTTTTATTGTTTGGTTATATAAACAAGGACAAAAAAGAAAAAGATTGATTCATATGTAGGCCTGTCGTTAGGGATATATATTAATGGTTCGGCCGATAATTTAATTTTTTTCTAGTTTTGCATCATATTATTTTTCAATTCTCTACTGTGTATAATCAAAACCTACAATTTTCTTTAAAAAAATATAATAATCAGTTCGATTTGATTTAATCCGATCAATTTAGTCGATTTTTAAAGAACCATCAATATCCTAATTATCGTCTTTCAGTGGCCTATATGTTTGATTCTTTCCTCGTGGGAACATGCGGGGCCTCATTGCAAACTTTGTGTAAATTTCCATTAACTTTTTTTCAGCATTGCATGTGTGTGTTGACGTTTTGCTACTTTTGGTGCCTTTTTAGTAGTGACGCTAAGCTTCAACCCTTTCTACACGGACATAAAAGGAGATTAATGTAGCATATACACAAACGTGCATGCACTAACGTGATCTCTCAAAAAGTTCGCCCCAAAGTAGAGTTAGAGTTGAGTATTTAATGGGAAATTTAAGATTTGAGCGGTATGAATTCGAATATTTCACAAGGTCTCGTCTAATTTAATAGGTTCGACATATATTATTTATACTTCTTGACAAGGTGGGTTGCTCTGATGGTAAGCACCCTCCACTTCCAACCAAGAGGTTGTGAGTTCGAGTCACCCCAAGAGTAAGGTGGGGAGTTCTTGGAGGGAAGGATGTCGAGGGTCATTTTGGAAACAGCCTCTCTACCCCAGGGTAGGGGTAAGGTCTGCGTACACACTACCCTCCCCAGACCCCACTAGTGGGATTATACTGGGTTGTTGTTGTTGTTGTTGTTGTTGTTGTTGTTCTTAATAATTTTTTTTAAAATACATATACATAATTTAAGTCAAAGCTACTGAGTTCGAATAAATCCATAACTCCTTCACTATGTACGCCCCCTATTATTAATATTATATTTGTTAATAGGGTTGGGCTGACCCTTTAACGGTCCGATTCGATCGAAAAACCCCTGTCCAACCTGACCAGGTAGGTAGTGGGGCGTATTAGTTTGAATGTCTTCCTAAATTTACTAGAGAACTTGGTTTTTTGCCTTACTCCTTATGCGTAAACGGAATAAACAGTAAAAACAAAGACAACAACTTTTACATAAAAAATCACCGACTCACAAACTTCAGCTCATGCAAAGCTATGTTGAGCTTGTCAAACAACTCAGTTAGCATGAAGCTATAAGGCATGGCATGATTAGGTTTGGAGGTGTATGCAACCCTTGCCATATGCTGAATCATCAGACCGGGAAGGCTTATGGCTCTATCTGTATCGAACAACTCCACTACAGTCATATCAAGCATGGTGGCCTCATGCCTCCTCTTAGATCTCTGCAGAATGCAGGAGTTCACAAAGTAAAACAACAATTTATGAAAAGGAGTCATGTCGGTCTTGTACACCTTTTGGGGAGCATTCAGCTCAAACTTTTGGGAGAATTTCCCGGTAACTATAATGCATGTATCCACATTATTGTCAATAAGCAGGACACTTCTTCTTCAGATAGTTGTTAAATCCCAGAAAAGGAATGTTCAGTATTAGCCCAAGCTCTTTAGCATCAAACTCCATATCAAATTCTCCTACAAAACATTTTACTACCTTGCCATCAAACTGGAAGTTTGCATAAAACTCGACCACATCAGGCATGTGGGAAAGGGCATAACAAATATATGTGTACATCCCTACATGTCAAGTTTTTCAAACAACCGGGCCATGCCCTTCTCATTAGTATTTGAAAGTATCTTCCCATTAAACTCTTTTCTATTCTTGAACTCAGTCAACCTGTCAACCACAACAGACACAACCCTCTTCTTCTTCTTCCCTTTGCTGGTCTTCTGAGAGGTGGCAATTGCTTTGGTGGGTTTAACAACAGTCTTTTTCACTAGTGGTTTCTTGGCCTACAGATAAAGACCAGGTTCATTCTCTTCATCCAACTCAACTACAGGTTCAACAGCAGGAATTTGCTTTCTTGTTTTCTTGAAACTCCTAGACTCCTTGATCATTTGTTTATCAATAACTTTTCTTTTGTTCCTGGTGAGAGGAGTCCTAACAGGAGGAGTCACTTCTTTGTTTGCTTGGAGAATTGGTCTTGTAGATTTGACAGAGGCCTTCATGCCATTTTTTCCTACTTCAGAAAAGGGCAAATCATCCTCATAACTATCAACCTCCTCATCTCCAACAAAAGGAGTTAACGAAGGCCTAGGTTCATTAGACCTTTCCTCTCCACGAACTTCTTTAAAGGGGCCACGATTATATTCTCAATAGCCATGAAGCCTTCAGATTCCTCACTAGCATTCTCCTCTTCACTTTCAGATTCATTCAGTACCCTCACTTTCACTTTCACTTTCTTTTTTATTTTCATCACCCTCACTCTTAGAATCACATTCTCCTTCACTTTATTTTTCTTCTTCGGTAAAGTCTCCCACTTGCTCACCTAGTTGTTCTTCTACCTCACTCTCTTTTTCCTCACCTGATTCCCCCACATTCTCACTTTCTTCTCATAAGTACTAATAGCCCAGAACCCTAACCCACTAGCCAATCCGCTATGTTAATCGAATGGACTGGTTTTTCCCACCACCGGCGCCGTCCAGCATGTCCGGTAGCCACCTATAATTTATATATTAACTACTACTAGCACCTTCTGTATTGTGTTGTGTGATAGTGTTGTTTACACAAAATTTAATATATTAAACATGTATGTATATTATAATCTTAATAGTAGAATACTAAAATAATGGTTAAATAGCTAGTTTCGTAAGGAATATATCACATCATTGTTTAACAAATCATAGTTAAATTAATTTGAATACAGTTGCTTAGAATTATGAACCTAGAAGATGAGAATATATACATCATACATTGAGTTGAAAGACACATCATTAATGGGTGAGCACGCGTAATTTTATGCAAAAAACCCCCACTACAAGTCTATAACTTACTATAAATTGACACATGTCATTTTTAAAAGTCGTTTAACACAAGTCAAAGCAAAATTAACAAAATTAATGTGTGACAGAGGAAGAAAATGTAAATTTCGTGACATGTCGATATAGGGAAAATTGACACCGCGTAACAACATGTAAGAGGAATTAGCAAATTATTGGCCTTAAAATATGCTGGCAAAGGCAACCCCAGAAAAATTGATATTGTATAGCTAAATCTCAAAAAACCTACTTCCTATTTATTCTCTCTCTCTCATATATATATATATATATATAAACCCCTCCCTATGTATCTTTTTCATCTCCCTCTATCCTTTTCTCCTTATATTTCTTCTTCTATCTCTCATGTTTCTCTATCATGGTTTAGCATAAATTATTGCAAAGTATGCACAAAAATCAGTTGGATGAAAAAGTAACTTTGATCTCACATCATAGAAAATTTGAAGCAAAAACTAAGAGAGAAAATAGGAAAAAATAGAGTATAACTTTGTTTCTCTTCTCTTTCTTTTTGTTGTTGGATTGAATGAGTGAGTGTAATTGAAATTGGTTAAAAATACCTAAATGAGGCTATATATAAAATTTGAGCAAGATTAGAAGTGATTTAGACTTCTTTCAGGTAAAACATCACACATAGAAATCCAATTGCGATATGTGTATATCACTTTGTATATCGTGTACATTAGTGTATATCACACACAGTTTTTATGGACGTCTGTGTATATCACATTGTATATCGTATATATAATACAGATTTTCATGAATATACACAGATACACATGATATTCATGAGATACCATTGATGTATATGGGGATATACACAGAATACAACGGGATACACAGGTGGAGTCGTCTTGAAGCTTGAATTTTTAATTTGAAATGTGTTATACAAAGAAGAAAAATAAAATTTTGATATACTTTTTTATATATACATTATTATTATTATGTAATAAACTGTGATATACAAATAATATAATTGATACTGTGTTATATATATTTGGATATATAGATAAAAATTAAAAAATAATTTAGAAAAATTTGAGAGATTATAACTACTATTGAAGAAAATGGAACTTAATTTCTAGGATAATGGTTGCTCTGAGAGAAGAGAGAGAGTTTTAAATATTTTTTGCTATTTTTAAGAAAAATAATTTTGATGGAGCTTATGTTCAGGATGATGGTTGTCTCATAGAAAGAGAGAATAACTTTATGCTACAATATGTCAAATGCTAAAATGTAGGCTTTTTTATGCCAATATTGGACCTAGTTGTCATGTCATGGCAAATTCCCTGTCAAAAAGTAAAAAATAAAAACAAAAAGAAACTAAAGAAAAAGCCCAAAATTCCGAGGAACTGAGTTGGGCTCCACGCACACATTGTATTCAGCCAAGACAAACAAAGCCGGAGTAATAACTAATAAGTCTGCTGGTCTTGGTTAAATGACACAAATAACCTTGAAAGAAGCTGGTCCTAAACTTCTCAACTTTTGGGCAAGTTATCTGATCAATGGGCAAAAACGTCAAGTTTAACAAATTGTCACATAGGTAAATTTTGGCTTTTGACTTTGATGGTTTACGGTCAAGTGACTTTTGCTTTAAAGGTCAAAAGTTAAATGACAATTCCTTACGGTGTCCTATTCCTGTCATTTTCTTATTAACCTTGTAATTGTATTGTATCCAATTGGAATTTCAGGTTTTCTGTAAATTTCTCCAGTTGCAAAATTCAACTGAATATGTATCTTTTGACATGCACTTTTTCAATTATTATATATAATCACGTTAATCCATACGTTATTATATTAATTAATAAAATTTAGCATAGATTAAATTTTTGCATATGTACTCTCATATAATATAGACTATAGAGTCTTCCCTTCTAATAAGGTGTCACTGGTTATTTAAAAATCGATTAAATAATTAAATTAATTATTTGATTTTTTTCAACAAAATCATAGGGTTTAATTTAAATCTATAATTACCCTGAATAATTAGATAAATTTTTTATTTTATAAAACAATATCGAATCGAATCAAATAAATTTATATATATAAAAACATGGTGAAGCATTAAAATTTTCTTTACGTTGGGTCTTGAGAGGATTCAGATGGAAATGACTACAAGCAATAAGATTTTGATTATTAATTTCAAAAGGCTTAATTTTGATTTGTTCACAGTAAATAAATTAATACTACTTTGATAGTATAAATTTATGACTGAATCAAACATCCCTATTTTTTGATAGTCGTACACATTGTAAACCGAAAAGGGCTAAAACTGTCCCTATTCGTTTGGGTTTAAAAATATTCTTCGTCCACCTATTTTATAAAAACTGTCCTCACCGTTAAAAATCTGGCTCATTCATGTCCTTATTTCTGACAGACCTTTGCTGATATTTTATTATATATGACGTAAAAATTATTTATTGGTTAAAATTAAAAATTCCACTCTAACCCATATATGATCCGTAAATAAGTCACCCACAATCCATCTTAGTCGTTTCAACCCGTTAAATTTTTTTTAGCCCCTCAAACACCCGATTCCATATCCGACTCATGATTCAATCGTTATTTTAGTTTTATTTGTCAGTTTTTCATATTTTTCTTTTTATTAATTTATTATTTGGTACCCTATCCGTTTCCTTGTTCATATTTCCCAACTTAATCAACCAACGGTTTTTCAACCAAATCACTGTCGTCAAACTGTGAAGCTAATTTGCTCACATAATTTCAATTAACTCCAAAAAGCTACATGGTGGCACAACAAATATAACTTTGGCAGAAACATAACTTATTAAACCATAAAATCTTAAAATGAACTATTAATTTAATTCCAAAGAATACCAGATTTTACTCAGGCCGAAAAATCTGAGTGGGAGAGGAAGATCCGTGGATGTTGAAGGGTGAAAATCATAAAGTTGAAGCCGACTATGGTCCTCAGTCGATAATGGTGAGTTATTGTACATTGGCCATGGAGGAGGATGATTAGAGAAAATGTAGAGTATGAAGGTAGAGATGGAAGAGGAGAAGTTGAGAGGTGAAGTTAGGGCATTTTAAAAAGGGGGTCATGAGTCGGGTATGGATATTTTGGGTCATGGAGTCGGTTAATAGGATGTGGTGAGGTTTTAATTTAAGCCAATAGGAAATTGACACATAATAAGTAATAATTTTTTTTAATCTTAATCAAAATAGGACCGTTAATTTTCACGGTATGAGTGGGCCGAAAAGTTGACGTTAGGAGCAATTTTTACAAAATAGGTGGACGGAGAGTATTTTTAAACCCAAGCGAATAAGTTAGGTACAATTTTAGCCTTTTTCCGCATTGTAAATCCAGATTAATTAGGCTAGTTTTTTTTTTTCTGGTAATTAATTAGGCTAGTTTAGTTTCCCATAGACTGAAAACAAACATACAAAAAACTCGTCATTACCCCTCGCACCCACAATACTCCACTTTTCGCTGTGTCAAATGGAGAAACTGAGGAAAATGGTGAACCACATAGCCTATACACCACCCCACGACAGGTTCCATACACTCTCCACACTCCAACTCTCTCTAATCCCTCTTCTCTCATTAGCTTCCACTCTCTACGGCGTCGCACTTCCCCTCCGTCATCGCCTTTACCAACTTGGTCTGCTTCACAAAGACAGGTAAATAAATCTCCCCTTATTATGGTTTTGCTTTATATGGGACTTTGTTTCCTTAACATGTAGTGCTTTTTAACTGTTAGGTTGCCGGTGCCAGTGATTAGCGTTGGGAATTTAACTTGGGGAGGTAATGGGAAGACTCCAATGGTTGAATTTCTTGCACTTTGGTTGGCTGCTGCTGGAATTTCACCTCTTATTCTCACAAGGGTACTCGCTTTTTTCCCCCCTCTCTCTCACTTTTTTTAGTAGCTACTTTATTTCATTATGTATGATGGGGTTTGATTGAACATGAAGTTTGAGATGTTAAATTGACTTGTACATCATATTAGTGTTAGTAGAAGAAAATATCAAATTAATTCTGTAATAGCTAAGAAGTTATAGGCCTCCGTGTCTTTGGTCCAGTGGTAAGAGCGAAGCTCGTGATGTATGGGTTAAGCTCACGTCTCGTCTTCGAACTGTGCTGCGGACAACTTTCGAACCATGCGCCACTGGCCCTAGGAGATTTCTCAGTTATCAAATTTTGAAAAGACAAAAAAATATATATATATATATAAAAAACTAAGAAGTTAGTGTGATAAAAAAATATCACATGAAGATCAAAATTTGAAAAAAAACATCACATGAAGATCAAAATTTGAATACTTAAATAAATTTGAATTCTAAAAGTTGTGAAAGTTGTATGAAGTAATCCTATTAATGGAAAGATATCCAATATTTCTGAATGTAATTACAATGACAAGAGTGTCATATAAACTGCAATATAGGGGGTACTTCATAATATTACTCCATATGTTTTGTTTTTCATGTAATATTTTTGAAAATGAATGAATCCATCTCCTTTTTTTGACCGTACTCAATTTGCTTGATATTCCACGGATTTATTATTAGCACAAGGGAACCTTGTTAAGAGGCCACTTTTCTGGTTTATTTGAAGTGGATGATCTACTGTTACATCTGGTCTTTTATTCTCTCTCTGTGTTAATCTCGTGTCGGACTTAGTGCCAAAGTTTTTCGAACATTTGTTACCTAAATCTTTCAATATAGGAAGAAATATTTTGAGCCTCTTATTTGGTTTGTTTTTGGTGTTGGTTTGTGGTACTCAGTTGTACAAACACAAGGCTCGTATTTTGCGAAAATGTTTTCTTCTGCAGGGTTATGGTGATGCAGATGAAGCAAAAATGCTCCAAAGGCATCTGTATGGGATACCTGTGAAGATTGGAGTAGGTGCAAACAGGGACGTTACGGCTGCCAGTTTTCTGAAAAGATATGGCCACATCAGCCCTTGCAAGCATGGTAACACGGATTTGGACAGACTTTTCTCTGATAACAAAAAGGGAAATAGTTCTTATTGTGACCAAATTG
The DNA here is from genome assembly GCA_000715115.1 of Nicotiana otophora. Lineage (NCBI taxonomy): Eukaryota > Viridiplantae > Streptophyta > Magnoliopsida > Solanales > Solanaceae > Nicotiana > Nicotiana otophora. Next base: position 92,424 of record AWOL01S0018261.1, read on the forward strand.
GGGTTGCAATCCTAGATGATGGAATGCAGGTCTGTGCCAAAACTGCAATTTTAAGTGTTAACCACCTATTAATCAAACATGAACTTTGTTGTTTATATTTAGTAAAATTAATTCATGTTATTCTTGGGTTAAATTGAGTTAAAAATGTTTCCCATCTTTTCTTGGAATATGTATACCTCTCGAATTCCTGCTGTTGTGCTTAGTTGCAAACCTTTCTTCTTCTTCCCTTTATAATTATAACTATTTGATCTTCCAAACAATTCAAAATTGGATACTCTTTTTATTTCAATCCCCAGACTTTATATCCCGACCTAAAACATGGCCTTGCTTCTAACTAGGATTTATTTAGGTGTATGATTGTGGGCTCTTTATTTTACTTGTGACATTAAACTTGTACTCACATTTTGTTAGCTTTAAAAATGCGAAAGCAGCATATCAGTTTGTGGCGTGACGTCGAGATTGTAATGGTGAATGCAATGATTCCATGGGGAAACCATCAGTTAATTCCACTTGGACCATTAAGGGAACCTTTGACTGCACTTGCACGAGCAAATATAGTTGTAATCCATCACGCGGACTTGGTATTAACACTCTCTTTCTTCTGTGTATCTGAGATAGCTTCATGATACTTGTGAAGCATGACATTTGATTAGTAAAATTACAAAATCAAATAGGACCACTGACGTCCATTTAATATGCTTGAGTCATGCAGGTCTCAGAAAAGGACGTTGAGGCCATAGCATCAGAAATTCGAACAGTAAAAAATTCTTTTCCTATATTCTTGAGCAGATTGGCACCTTTATACTTTCTTAAAGCTCGCAACATGTCTCACAAATTGGCTTTGATGGACATCTGTAATACACTTGTCTTATGTGTCTCAGCAATTGGATCTACTGAATCTTTTGTTGAGACAATAAAGAAGGTACAGGTTTTGAATTCTCTTGTTTGATACTCATACAACCATCTATTTTCCTACCTTTTTTTTTGAAGCTTTGAGGTGGTTGAGTTTTTTTTTTTAACTACTCTCCTTTGTTTTATTACCACAACTTATTATTCTCTCTTATGGTCTAAAAAGTTGTTAAAACTTTGCAGCTGGGGCCAACATATGTTGATCAGTTAGGCTTTAGTGACCATCATTTATTTCAAGCTAAGGTATGTGACATCATCTATTTTTGTTTGGCTTCTCTCTTTACTCCCCTGTTTACTCATAGACTAGTAACGCGAGCATTGTAATTGTGAAGGTCGACATTTTAACGTGATTTATCTCACATCATGGCATCCATAGATCTGTCATCCACCTGTTTTCCCTGCTCCACCTGGATTCTATGAATTGATGTTTGTGCTAGACATTTTCATTTATTTTTATTTTTCAAAAACTTAAGTATTCACTTTAGTCCGTAATAATGTTAGGATATTGATATGATCAGAATGAGACTTCGGAATCTTCAATCAGAGTTTTCTATGAAGCCTATTGTTGTTGTAACAGAAAAGGTAAGTGGATCTTGCAAAAGGTATCATCTTTTATTTTTTTTTTCCTGGAAAGAGATTAATACATGATCAGAACTCAGAAAAGTGAATACATCTTGTGAATAGGTATGATTCTTTTTTCGTTTCTGTAAAGAGATAACGCGATGTTGAGAATTTGGTGATTAGCAAAATACATTTGACAGAACCAAGTTATCTGGAGTTTATACATGCTGACATAAACAAGCTGGTACAGTTAATATAGCCAACATATTTTACTTAAATATTTTACAGGATCGGAAATGCAAATAAGTATAATTCTGATCCCAAGACAACTGCATTTACCCTAGTGTCTGTACTTGCATCTATAGTTTTTAGCAATTTGTACATAGCAATGGTCCAATCCTTCTGAGACTTGCTCATGTGGTAGATGGCACCCTTGTTTTGTAATGGGCTCGGCTGGCCGAGGTAGCCCTAGAATGAAAGGCATGAAAACCCCTCGTTCTTCCCTCGTGGTGCTTTTTGTTAAAAAGATGTTAACTATCTGTCGACATGATGGCTGTGTTAATTTAAAAAACATAGACCATTAAATTTGTCGTTCATGACCTTCCTCTTGCTATTGAGAAACTATTGTCACTGGGTATGGAATTGGTAGTCAGTTTTAATTTAAAGAGTTCAAATTAAGCCCTCATCTGTATAGTATGATTCACGTACTCAGTAGCCAACGATTATTACGATTTTCTCACAATCACTGGTCTTGATTTGCTAGGACTATGATAGAGCTCCCGAGGTTCTTAGGTATTTGGATCCATATGAAGTGTTGGTGCTTTGCTCCTGCTTGCAAATTCTACCTCATAAAGGAAGCACAGAAGAAACATTTAAGAAGTGCCTGTGGCAGCATTTGGAGGTTGGCTGCAAGCTTCAATTCTAAATGCTCAGAGTAGTTAATCTCAACAAGTCGCGATTGAGGTGAGAGCTACATTGAGGTATACATTAAATTTATAAGATTGAAGTGTGTTTTATTGAATAAGCAGAGCTATAGTAGCGGTGAATAGAAGGAGGACGGATAACAAAAGGAAAAATATGCATTTTTTCCTGCTGTGGGAATGTGACTTTGTCAGTTTGTCCCGGGAAGATGTTGCTTACGGACTCTGAGTTAAAAGAAAGGAATCCATGTATATTGGCATCAGATTTCTTTAATGGACTCATTTCTGCTCAAACTAAAGATTAGGCCCAGAATCATATGGGCTTTGTGAAACTGAAGATTTTCTAGGCGTCGACACGAAGGTGGGGTCTCGTGGAAGATCCATCTCGAAATTGCATCAAGTTGACCTGGAAAATGATAGTATTTGATTACTATAATTGGAAGGCTCCAAATAGACATTAATTCCATTTTCCACTATGGTCGGAAAAATAGCCTATTCGATGAAACTGAAATGTGAAACAACTAAAATAAAGAGGCAGTGGAGCCGACACTACTGTTCCATTGACCCGACATAGTAGAAACATATTTCAGCTCCAACGAGGAGTTTACAGCTATATGATGGATCACGCTTACATTCCATTCTTCCAATTTTTCTGATGTTTTAGGAGAAAAAGAATTTAATGTATTTTGATATGCTGTTATTGCGCAAGTACGTATATGTTTGGATAGAAGACTAAGAATTACTCCCTATTATGTTTAACTTAAAGAAAGATTTGAAGACTCAAAGTCTCAAACAAGATGTACCCCTATTAATACATGTCTTGCAAAATTTATTTTAAGCGCACGACTTTTTCCCAAAATTATTTTTCGATAATGTCCCATAAAAATATATAGTTAGTGGTTTCTATTAATCTCTTGGAAGTTTACTTAGAGATAACCAAAAAAGAGAATATGATGTTTTGAATAATAAATTATTTATATAAGAATGATGTCTTAGCATACATGGATTAGACAAGATGATGCGTGTGGGAAAGTAGCTTTGAGCTCTTAAAATTAATAAAAGAACTAATATGGTTGGTATGTGATGGATCCCTCTTTATGGCAAAAAAGGGCAAAGAATTATTCCACTTTGATCTTTGAAGAACATGTCGGTGTTTTTATTTCTAATTAATTAACCACAAATTATTTAGACACAACAATTCGTTTTCTCTATTTTCGCTCTTTCATTCTTATTCTTTTTCTCGGGAATGGATATATACAAGATGATTCGCCTATCAAATAAAAGTGTATCCAAAATTTAAATTTAATGAGCTCGATCTTTAAGATTTTTATGAGTTTAAATATAATATTTATTGAGTTTTTTCTAACAGGACTTTTAGATATAAATATCAGTTCACATCGAAAATATTAGATTAAAATGAATGTGCGCTAAAGATATTTGATAAAACTAAAACCACCAAAAGGAGCTTTTGATTTAGGTCCAAAACGTGTGAATCTGATTCAAGAATCATCAGCTTTACAAAGGTCACTGCATCATTTGAAAACTAAAAGTTATCCCATCACTTCAAGTACATTCGAGTCTCCTAGAATCGGTTTTGTTGTCTTTTTGTCATTTCTTTAATGACAAGTACTTAGAAGAAAAAATAAGTTATATTTGAAAAATTATATTAGAATAAATAAATTTTATTTCAAAAAATTAAATAATCAATTTCTAAGTAGTTTATATCAAAATTAAAATTAATAACTCAAATCAACATAGGTGTATTCTAGAGAAAATTCAATGAGTTCAACTAAACCTCCCCTTGCTTTCTGTTTGATCTATTAGTACATATACGAAAAAAATCAGACTCAACTTCAGTAAATGATATAAAGGCAAACACATGAACTATTTAATTTTTTAGTAAAATTGAATAAACAATTATTATAATAAATACTAATATCTAAACACATGATTAATAGTACTATATATTCCAATAGTCTCTGCACATATATCCTCTTTACTTTCTTTATTTTGGACGAAGTAATTACGATTAATTACTCGAGTAAAGTTTAGAACAGAGTTCTCATACATAAGCAGATACAGACACAAAGTGGCAGCTCTGTCTTAGAAGGGCAATAAGATAGACAAGCTGTTCCAAGCAAATTAATTCCTTATCATTCAAAAAAAATAAAAAATCAACTCGTTCACACAACAAGTTTTGTAACTTGTAGGCTACTTCTGCGTCTTCTTCTTCTTTCAACAACACCTAATCATGTTTATATATACTACTCTTTTCAACCCATTTTTCCAGTACTGAAGAAGAAAGAGCCATAAATCATTGGTCCCTATTATTAAGTCTAAATATTATTGACATATATCAATGGCTTCTCCTTTCTTCTTCTTCTCTTCCTTGTTTTCTTCTTTCTTTCTCTTATGTTTTAAACTATGTGTAGCACAGTCAGTGCCAGCGGCTTACATGTTTGGCGACTCGCTTATAGACGTTGGCAATAACAACCATTTTGGTACAATTATTAAAGCTAATTTTCCTTACAATGGTGTTGATTATCCTGGTGGAAAACCTACTGGAAGATTTTGCAATGGGAAAAACTCTGCCGATTTTCTAGGTAAGCAAATACTCATCTATGTTAATATGATCAGTACGAGTGTTAATTTCACATATAGTCACACCATAATTGTAAAATGGTGCTATTAGACACAATTCAGTCTTGTAAGTGGATTTTGAGACTTAAGAGTACTTTAGACTGATCGATATTTTAAGGTTTTACTTCATGCCTCAAATTGAAATTCACCTTCTATTATTTTCGAGCTTCGCCATCATTTATAATTGTCCATCTTTCTCTTCTGTCGTGGTTTCAAGCAAAATAACAAGAATTATATACGTATTTCCGGTTAATTTGAAGCTTCTCCTGTCCCTTCAAATATTTGAAGGAATTAAGCAATAGCACCTAACTCGTATTTCCATCTCGTCCATGATTGTTTGGTGAAAGGAAAATACGTGCACTTAATGTTGATTTTACCTGATAGTAGCTTTTTTATTTTATTTTATACAAACATACATTTTTGTGCTACCACGCATTCTACTGTATGTTGATATCTTTTTTGTTTTTAATTGTAAAATGGCACTGTCGCTAGTGGGGTACTGTAATTAGTGCATGAAAAGCAAACTCTTCGAAGGCTTAGTTTTTTACAGGGTAATTTTTATTTCTTAAATTCTGTGCTAATTAAATACCTTCATATAAAATAAAACGAAAGTAGTATAAAATAAAACCTTAATAGATTATTCTTTTTTGGAAATGGGGGGTTAATTGCTTCTTGTATACAAACACAACTGCGGCCACTATCAACTTGATGGTGAAGGATCGATGCGTTTTGGGTGATGGAGCAAACTTTATCTTTTTCTTTATTTTGTCATAAAATATCTCTTCTTTTATCCCTTTTCTTGCTTGACATCCACTATTGTATTGTTTTATGCATGTGGAATTATGGACGCAAACTTTGAAATATGACATTACTTTTTCCTTTAAAACATAACGTAACTAAAAATTCTCTTTTTTAAAAAAATTGTTTGGCAGCTGAGAAATTAGGAGTACCAACGCCTCCCCCATACTTGGCCGACAAGAACAATGTGTTCGCTAATGGTGTAAGCTTTGCCTCTGGTGGAGCTGGAATTTTTAATGGCACCAACGATAACCTTCTTGTAAGTTAATTCACCTTTTTTGAATTCCTTTTTTTTCTCCTTTAAACGCAATATCCCTTAGTGCCTCTACTACCATTAAAGTTTATGAATTTTATAGCTATCTCAAATTAATATACAATATTAATTGGGTTCACAATCAATTATTTACAGATATTTAGTAGATTTCTTTATACATATTTTATATATGGTCTGAGCAAAAACTACTAGGTTCACATGAACCCGTAGAAAACATGCGAAATCCGCTTGACTAGCATATGCTAATTACAAATACTAAAATTAGAAATCATTGTGTTATGAATTTGAATTTAAGTAACCTCCCAATGTTTATATTACAATTGGTCATTTCTTATTTTACCCTATTGTTTTATAGAGGAAGTACATGAAAATAAAAAGTTATTGGGCCTCACACCTAGGCTCAAAAGGTCGATGAAATGAACTGGAAGTCAAAATGGCACGAGTTAGTCAGTTTTCGGACTGATAATTAAAAAATAGCTAGTGTTTGCAAAGTCATTGAAAAATAGCTACTATTTTGATGCAACACGGAAAGTTCCAGCATATTATACTGGAGATTGGAGCACATGTATATGAACTTCCAACATATTAGCACACGAAAAGTTCCAGCATAATATACTGGAGATTGGAGCACATGTGTATGGACTTACAGTATATTATGTTGGAACTCCAACACATTATGGAATTTAAGCATGTTATGGTGGAAGTTCACATGAAAAAAATTCGAACTCCAGCATATTATACTGGAATATTTTCGGATTTTGAACAATGTTTTTGTTCAGATTTATCTTTTACATAAAAAGTGGCTAAATTTCGATTATTTTTGAAACTGTCGCTATTTTTCAATTACCACTTATAAATCTGGTTATTTTTGAATTTCCCCCATAATAGAAAAGATATTTGGGCCGCATTATACAGCACTCCATTAGCCCATTATGTCTGACTCGCACACGAATTACAAACTGTAAAACAAATCTGAATGAAAACAAAAAATAAAAAATGCGGTGAACGTGGATCGAACACGTGACCTTCAGATCTTCAGTCTGACGCTCTCCCAACTGAGCTATCCCCGCTTGATGATAAGCTTCTTCTGTTTAAAGATTTTAATTGAATAAATTAATGTCTGAAATTAGTCAATTCGATGATAACATTCATATTAACAATTATTTTCTTTATTTGCAGAGCAAAGCACTTCATATGTCACAACAAGTGCAGTTTTTCTCCATTGTTCAACAAAGATTGGTGAATCAATTAGGATCTGATACTGCACATAAGCAACTGTCAAAGTCTGTTTTTGCTATTGTAATTGGAAGTAACGATATGATTAATTATTTCAAATCCGATTCAAAACTCCCTAAGACTACAGCACCCCAGCAATTCGTCGATCAAATGGTTTCCTCTGTACAGGGCCAGCTCAAGGTACACTTTCTACCACCAATTTCCAAGTTGCATTTTAAATTTGATAAACCTTTACTCACACAGCGTTTACCCAAAATCATTGAAATATGCAAGATATATAACACATATTTGTCACTTAGTTATAATTAACTGATATGTTCATTAATATTTTTAGTTTAGTGGAAACACTGAGTGTCCATATTTTGTTTTATTTTGGATTCAGCAATTGTATGGTCTAGGTGCACGAAAATTTGTGATTGTTGGGGTAGGATCAGTTGGATGCATGCCATTGCTAAGATATCAAAGTGCCAATAAATCTGGTGAATGCTCCCAACAAGCTAATTACTGGACAAACAAATATAACCAAGGACTTCAGTCCGTGCTACATGGGTTGCAGTCTGAACTGAAGGATTTCAATTACTCATATTTAGACACATTCAATTTGTTGCTCAATGTCATCCAAAATCCAGCTACTTACGGTAATTCTGATTCCAATAATTGCAATAAGTAATTCTTGTTGTCGTTAAGAGACTCAATCTAGAATTTTAAATGAAATACTACTGCACCTGTATATAGGTCATCCGAAATACAAAACATGAGAGATTTTTGTTGTCATTTTCTTCTATTCAAACTGTAACTGATTATTTTGTATCGTTTGCTCGGCATCCTAGATTATTCAGTATTGATTTGGTTGAGATGATATATATACTTTTCAGGTTTTAGTGAAGTGAAAGCTGCTTGTTGTGGACTGGGAAGACTAAATGCTAATCTCCCTTGCACCCCAATTTCCACGTTCTGTTCCAATAGAAGTGGCCATGTTTTTTGGGATAGATATCATCCAACTGAAGCAGCTGATCGCATAATTATTGACTCAGCTTTTGATGGAAAACAATATATCTTTCCACTGAACGTCAAGCAACTGATTGCCTTGTAGTTTACAGATGGAAAGTCCTCAAATTTGCAATCAATTTCATTCCACAGAAACAAAAAACCAAGTCATCTATACAGGATTTTTCTCATATATGCCATTATTGTATTACACTTTGGTGTAATTTCTTGCAACTATCTAAAGAAAAAGCTTTACATTATTATATTTTTGAGCGACTGCCTCCTTATTTAATTTACTGCTTCTATCAATTTCGGCGTCTGATTATGGAGTTTGATAACATATAATAGGAGCACTAGTAGTTATCTGTTGGCCCTAACGCAACAACAATAACAACACAGTGAAATACCACAAGTGGGGTATGAGGAGGTTAACGAGTACTCAGACTTTATCCCTATCCGAGGGAGTAGCTGTTGGCCCTAGCGCGAATAACTATTTTAATGGATGGGTCCCTTCACACATAATCACAGGTTTCGGATTCGAACCTTGAAAATTCTTTTGTTTTGTTTTGGTAGGGACAGTTATATGCACTACATGGTGCAAACTTGAATTAGTCGGGCAGTGGATCCACGATATGAGATGACTAAATTAAAAAAAGAAATATTTGTTGGCGATAATCAGTTCCGTCATATCTGGCCTAGAAGAACAATTTGTTCCTGAAAGGTGTAGGCTTTGCCTCTGATGGAGCTCATTAATGCCACCAATAATGATCTTCTTGTAAGACATCTTACATATATAGTTTAACTTGGCTTTTTTAATTTGCGAATTATATGTTCAGGCGATTAAACTACCATCAGCCAATCTGAATATAGTGCCATGAGATCGTAACTGGTTTGATATTCCCTTATTAACTAACTCACAAGAAGTATTGAAATGAATAAATAAAAATTCTTGTACCTCACACTTAAAAAGGAAGAAAAACTGGTTTCAAAAAAAAATTCTTGAGCTGTGTTGGGTCATACCGCATTAGACCATTATGTTGGGAACTTTACATAACTGTCACAATTTAAAAAAAATATAATAAATTCGTAGCATGAAATCCAATATTACAGTTGTAGCAGGAAAATATTTATATTTGTAGCACACAATTCCATTAAAATAGGAATATTAATTATTAATCTCTAAACATAAGCAATTTGGAAAGTCAATAATTCTTTGTACCAAAATCATACCTTTTTCTCTCTTTATCTATTAGCTTTCCTTCTTTTTTTTGCATCTTCTTAATTTTATTTTCTGCCGAAGCCAATATATTTTCTTAATTTGTTCCATTCGTTTTCTTTTTAATTATCTTTCTTAAATTTTTCTCTTCCTTCTTTATTCCTTTCTTCACATAAAGATCTTATTTCGATAATAATATACGTTAATATATACAAAACTTATATAAAAAATATATATATATTGAATTAACACATATAAAATATACCAAAAATATACATAAAAAATACATCTTCAATTAAAATGATACTTAGACATGTGAAATATACATAAAAAATATATCTTAAATATACAAAAAATATATATATAAAAAATACATCCTAAATTAAAATGGCACTTGACATATAAAATATATTTGAAATATATATTAAAAATACATCTTAAAATAAGATGACACTTCACAAATAAATATACAAAAATTATATACATAAAAATATATTTTGAATTAAAGTGATACTTGATATACAAAGTATAAAATATGTATAAATCAATACATCTTGAATTTAGGTGGCATTCACATATGCATCGCATTTTAAAAAATGGAGTGAAGAAGATGAATGTTGGACTTAATTTTTGTATTATGCTAATAATGAAAAAAAGGTGCTCTTTACGGAATAAACAATAAATGATGCTATTTTTTAAAATAATAGTTAAAAAAGAATCAAGTGTGTAAAAAACTCCATTATATATATATATATATATTATGTTTGCTTCACAAATGATATGGATCGTGAATCCATATGCTGGGCAGCATTGGACCAGACTACATCAGCCCATTATGTGTGCTTCACACTGTCACAGAAAATGAACCGAGTGCTGAGGTCTATAAAACCGAAATAACATTGTAAAAGTTAAAAATGTATGCGGTGAACGTGGATCGAACACGTGACCTTCAGATCTTCAGTCTGACGCTCTCCCAACTGAGCTATCCCCGCTTGTTATTTAGAAATCAAATATTTTCTACTTATTCAATAATCTGTAGAACCCCCATGACTTGTTTGACCTTTTCTCAAAATCTAAAGAATTAATATTCCCTCCGTTTCAATTTATGTGAACCTGTTTGACGGGTACGAAGTTTAAGAAAAAATGAAGACTTTTGGAATATGTGGTCCTAAACAAGTCAAAATGGGCCTAGAGTATTTGTGTGATTATAAAAGCTTCTCATTAATGGTAGAATTGTAAGTTTATGCAAAATTATTTCCAAATTTAGAAAGGGATCATTCTTTTGGAACGCACCAAAAAGGAAATAGGTTCACATAAATTGGAATGGAGGTAGTAGATGAATTGACTTCTGTCTTAGACGTACAAAATGAGATAGCACGACACGCGACACCCTAGAAAACACACGAAAAACATTCAGTTAAATATGACAAACATCCATACGAATATGCGATTAAGTTGCTGATTTCTTGTTCCTAAGCTAGTCAATAAGTGACCCACAATTGATGTTTACACAAGACCAATAAATACATGATATGTGTTTATATATAAACTTATTGTAATGACCCGACCGGTCGTTTTGCTTTCTAGATCTCCGTTATCCTAATTGAGACTCTCCGTATGTGCTTTTACTATTTTATGACTTGCGGGGATGATTGATTTAGGTTTGGAAGGGTTCAGATTGAAATTGGAACACTTAGTTCCTTATTAGTGGCATAAGATAGTCAAGTTTGACTTGAGTCAACACTTTTAGTAAATAACCTCGAAACATGGATTTGATGGTTCCAATAGGTTTGTATGATGATTTTGGACTTGGGCGTGTATTCGGATCGGGTTTCGGGTGATCCGGGAGCGTTTCAGCGCTTAATGTTGAAAGTTGGCTCATTGAAGGTTTTCTAGTTCTTTAAATTTGGTTTGGAGTAGACTTTGGTGTTATCGAGGTTCGTTTGGGATTCTAAGCCTGTGAAGAGGTCCGTATGGTAATTTATCACTCGTACGCACGCAAAATTTGGTGTCAATCCGAGTTTTCTAAGTATGATTCGACAAATTCGGAGTAAGTTGAAAAGCTTGAAGTTCATAAGTTGATTCAATTGGGTTTTGGGGTGTGATTCTTGGTTTAGATATTATTTTACGTGTTCCGAGGGTTCGAGCAGGTTCGAATTATGTTTATGACTTGTTGGTGCAGTTGGACGGGGTCCCGGGTGGCTTGGGTGTGTTTCGGACCGCTCGGAGCTAAGTTCAAAACTGCTGATATGCTGGTTCTAGTTTCCTTCTTTATGGACGCGGAGGTGGTGTCGCGTTCTCATAGAAGGAATTGGGGGGCTTGGCAATTTACCCTATGCGTTCGCGATCAACATGTAGCGCGCGTGAAGCTTCAGGACCTGTGGCCTTCGCGATGGCCATGTCGCGTTCGCATAGAAGGATTAGGGAGCGGGGGGTTAGTGGGTCATTGCCCTTTGCGTTCGCGAAGGGCAGGTCATGTTCGCGATGCTTGGGCTGGTCTAGCCTTCGCGATCGCGTGGAACCAGTCGCGTTCGCGGTGAAGGTTTTCAGGGTCTGGGCAGGGTCTGGGCAGGCTTTGCCTTCGCGATCGCGAGGCCCTTTTCGCGATCGCGAAGAAGGGTCGACTGGGTAGAATCTTAATTTAAAGTCGGGACTTAGGCTTATTTCTCTCATTTCTCATTGTGTTGGCCGAATTTAGAGCTTCTTGGAGAGGGATTTTCATTAAGCATTATAAGGTGAGTGATTTCTACCTAATGTAAGTTAAATACATAGATTATGGGTAGATTTTAATATGTAAAATATGAAATTTTTTGGAGTTTGTTGAAAACCTAGGTTTTGATAAAAATGAGATTAGACCACGAAAATAATTGTAAAATTGGGTAGAAATTACATATTAGTGTTCGTAAGGTTATGAGTAACATTTATTTAAGAAAATTTTCGGAATCCGGGCACGTGAGCCTCGGGGTGAATTTTAGGAACCTTTTTGGGTCGGATGATTACTCTAATAGTTAAATTATGAACTTTTGAGCAAATATTGATTAGTTTGTACAACCTTTGGCTAGTTTCGGATTACTCGGCACCGACATGAGGCTTTTAGTGTAATTTGTGGATCGGAAAGTGGACTTGAAAATGAGGTAAATCTCTTGTATAACCTTGTAAGAGGAAATTAACCTCATAGGTGTTAAAATTATTATTTGCTACTAATTGTGGGTGCTACGTACGCACGAAGTGACGAGAGTACGTACGTAGCTAAATTTCATGTTATGTCTGGGTAGGCATATGATTTTATTATGCAATTACTTGCACTATTTGAATTCAATTTGATAGTTTAATTTTTTGTATTAATAAGTAAAATTTGTTTAAAGATTATGCAAAATCGAGCTTCATTACTTAGTGATTTGGCGGAATATTTAATTATCGACGGATATTTATATTATTTTATGGGTTTACCTTGGAGTTGTAAACACTTCATTCGTACCCAGAAGAGTTTCCCTTTTCTTGTAATTACAAGCGTACTGTTTGGTTGTGCAAGTGTAATTACACAATTAGATTAAATTTTAAATGAAGTAATTATCGAAACTTAAAAATTAATATAATAAATATTTGCATATAAATAATTTTTATAAGTATAAATGATATTAGATTTGGTATTTAAGATGCATATTGTTTTTTTGAATATACACGAATTAGTAATCATGTATTTATAACTAATATTATAAAAATAATTGATATATATTTTTCAAATTAATAATATTTAGTATAATTAATTATAAAAACTGAAAACATACATTTTGCAAGAACATCATGGAATGCATGTTTGATAAAATAAATTAATATTTATAAATATAATATCATAACATTATAAAATTATTTGACAAAACTAATCTATCAATTCTAGCTAAAAAATAAATAATATGCAATGTGAAATAACAAGCCAATACTACTAAAACAAGTAAAGTAGAACCATAATATAATACAATTTCAAAATCCCCCAAAAAAAAAAATAATAACATATGTCAAATTCCAACATAATAAAAATAAGTTCTAATACAACTTAAGATTAGAAAACATAATAAGTTTATAACCTCATTCAATAATTAAATTTTACTTTAATGACATCACTCATTATATGCGAAGTTTGTTAATGACTCATTATTTATAATATTAGGAGGTGTAGTTTGAAAAACTAGAATAATAACATAGTTACACTAAATGAAGAAAATAAAATAAATAAGAAATAAAATATACGAGCAATTACATAGAATCATAAGAAGTAAAGGTAAATAAAATAATGTACAAATAAAATATATTTCAAAATTTAAAAGTAAAAATAAATTTTAAAAAATTAAAATAAAATAAATTGAAATAAAAAGTTATAAATAAAATAAATAAAAATAAAAATAAAAAGGAAAGAAATTAAAAAGTAAACTTGTAATTACCATCAATTCTCCCCTCCTCTTGAAAATTGGAGAGTGTAATTACACCTATTTAAGTACACCCAATTCCATGCTGAGTAAGTACTTAAACAAACATGTCAAATAATGTAACTACACCCAAATTCAATTCCTAGGTGGCTTTCCAAACATGCTCGTAATTGTTTTTGGGTATGTACATCTTAAGCAATTGGATTTGCCAATTTCGTTCACTTTGGTTAAACTATAAAGAAATAAAAGTACATATATTTTAGGGAAAATGACCAAATATATTCCCTTACTTTTGGATATTGTCTATATTTAATCTCTGTTATATTATCCGGCCAAATTTATTCCTATCGTTATACTATTCGGCCAAATTTACACCTACCATCAACAAGTTTAATTGTAAAAATTATCGCTCAGTCCGTCAGGTGACTCAGAATCTCTCAAATCATTTTAATTAAGTCACTTATTCTTCTTCTTAATCAACTATTTTTGAAATAATTGACATTTACCTGCTTTTTTAATTGAAAAAAATAAAAGAAAGAAATATTAAAAATAATACAACGGTTAGTAAATAAAGTATAGTAAATTGAAGAATCTAAATTAGGTAACTTGTCTAAATTCAGAAAGTATTTACAACATCCCAACTTTAATAAATTCGTTGCACCAAAGGTATAGAGACTTTACAAGTATTAGTGATAGAAGTTGAAGTTACTTGGAGACTTTACGTTGTCGAATTCAACTTCGCTGTAATCAAATGCCGACGCATTGTGCACTCTTAAGTTAGTCGATCGAAATCTATACTAACCAGACAATAACAAGATATATTCGAATATATCTATACATACACGATGATTAGCTGCATATAATACACAATAAATAGACCCACTGAATTCTATGGTGTGTATATGGTTGAAAAATAAATAAAATTTTAAACCAATTCTAAACCCATTATCACAAAAAGAGAAGTGGGTACATTGGTAATTAAAATATTCAGGAATAATTTGAATAGTCTAATACCTTTACCATTTACATTAATAGTAATTTATGAAAATAGTGCAGCAAGAAGAACAATAATGAATTTAAATAAAAGGAAATTGTGAGATTTTGGATTACTCAACAAATCAAGGGGTAATTTTTAAAAGTTTGCTGATGGTAGGGGTAAATTTGACCGGAAAGTATAACGATATGGATAAATTTGACCGGATAGTATAGTAAATATTAAATATAGACAATATCCGAAAGTAGATTGGTATATTTGGCTTCCCTATATTTTATCGCATATATAGTCTGAGCCTTGCTTTTTCAGGAAAATTAATACTACTTACTAATATTTCGAGATTCCCATGATTTCATCTTAAATTTGTTTCCTGTTTTGACACACAGGATTGCGTTGCCACTAATGGGGATTTAATTATTCTTTTGACTTATTTATGAATATTTATCATTGCTAATAATAATGGCATTAAACACCTTCCAGATTTATCTACAGCTTTAGCTCCTTAAATAAACATAAACATCTTATTGTCCACATCATTTGGAGTCAAACAAGAATGGCTGCCTTCTCTTCTGACAAGACTAAACTGCTATGTTCATTTGGTTTAATTGCACTTGTCTTGCTTTTGCAATTGAATATGTCAAGATCACAAAAGGTCACGGCCATGTATGTGTTTGGTGACTCTCAAGTAGATATGGGGAACAACGATTATTTTCAGACCATCTTCAGGGCTAATTTTCCTTTCAATGGCATTGATTACCCTGGTGGCAAACCAACTGGAAGATTCAGTAATGGGAAAAATGCTGCTGATTTTCTTGGTAAATAATTCTATCTTTAGGCCTTAATTAATTTGGTGATTTGAATTTCTTCCAAATATATTTTGACGTCAAAAAACAAAAAGCATTTATTACCTTTTTCACTTTTATCCTTACTGCTCTAATTAATACAATGTTATTTAAACGTTAGAGATATATATAAAGAGTTCTAATGATTAAACTATTCAATAATATAAATTGAAAGCAGGGATAGTTCAAAGACCTCTCCTCACGTTTTCCTTTATCATATCGACCTCACTCGTGATTTATTCCACTACTAGAAATTTGGCAAAATTCGTTCAAAAAAAATCGATCAAAGTAGGTCGGTAATGGCCAATAACCGTCCAAAACGCGACCATTAACGTGTGGTGGATATTTTGAAGGTCGGAAGGGCATACCGACCAAAGTTGGTCGGAAATTACCGACCAACTTTGGTCGGTCAATTAAAATCAAAAAACAAATTGCCGAGATAATCGACAATTTTTTTCCGACCAAAGTCGGTCGGTATTTTAATTATGTAATTAAAAAATGCACCCTCTGGGAATCGACCGGGGTCTGTACTGTGGCAGGATACTATTTTACCACTAGACCATTGGTGCATTTTGTTTTAAAACTGTCTTTTATTTCATTTATACTCTTTAATTGTATTTTTGCACGAAAATAACCGACCAATATCGGTCGGTTTTATTCAAAAATAAAATTACCGACCGAATTCGGTCGGTTTTTTAAAATGATCGGCCGAATTAACCGACCGATTGCGATCGATTTTTTAAATATTAATTTTAATTTATTTTAAATGAAAACCAACCAAAGTCGGTCGGTTTCTTGAAAAATAAATTTTGCGGGACTCAAAAATAGTTTCCCGCAGTTTTGCGCCAAAGAAAACCGACCAAAGTCGGCCGGTTTCGCAAAATAAAATTAAAAAATAAAATATTTTGAAAAACCGATCAACTTTGGTCGGTTTTTTGGCCAGTTTTTTGACCGATCAAAATTGGTCGGTAGACCGCGGTCGGTTTTTGCCGAATTATTAGTAGTGTTCTCTTATATTAATTTTGGTGTAATAATTCTTTTGACCTATTTATCATTGATATAAAAGAATTATCCTTTTTATATCACTTTATAACCACGAGAAATGTAATTAGTGTGATGAAGCGAAATGTGAAGTGATCGATGATTATCCCTTGAAAGTAAAATAAATTTATTCACTTCACAACCTCTCTTCCAAAAATGTAGCTTTCAGAAACTTGTTGGCTTTTTATGTAACAGCTGAAAACGTTGGTTTACCAACACCTCCACCGTATCTTTCGAACAAGGATGGCCTCTTTATGGAAGGTGTAAGCTTTGCCTCGGGAGGAGCTGGAATTTTAAACAGCACCAATGGAACTCCTTTTGTAAGACCATATCTATCTTTATTTCTTCCTGTGCTATACCTGTCGTTTATGTTTTTGATACACTTATTTAGAAAATTATTTGATAAAACTAATAATTACTCCATATATATACTAGTAGTTGCTTAAGCTATTTAATGACTATATAACTTCACTTCTTGGAGTAGTAACGTTAAAATTGACAAAAAGTTTATAATACCTTCTTGGTTTTTAAAGTGACAAATATGCGGGAAGAAATACTTTTTACTAATGTGACATTATTTATTATTACTTGAAAGTTAAATATTTTTGCTTCAACTATGATTTTCAAAGTTCTTCTCAAATTATTATTTAATATATAAATTTTATTTTACAAAATTCTGTTTTATACTGAAAATTAGATACTTGACCTCGATCGTATTCAGATCCACTCGTTATTTTCTTGATGGAGAAAGTACTACTTTGAAAGTTTATTGTCTTTGTTTTCTAAACCATTCATTAAGAGGAGTTGGTGTTTTATCTTTTTATAGTATAGTGAACCTGCAATCAAGGGTGAAGTATATGTTGAATTCACCCTACGTACGTATTAGGTATATAGTAGCATCGTGTTTGCCTTTTCTAATGAGTTTTTTATTCTGTACTTTTCCTTTGTCATAGAATGGGACGATTCACCTCTCAAAACAGGTAGAGTACTTCTCCGAGTTGCAACAAAGGTTGATCCAAAAGATAGGATACAATGCAGCACAAATGCACTTGTCAAGTTCTCTATTTCCGATTGTTATCGGAAGCAATGACCTATTGAACTACTTCACATTCAAACTCCCTATGACCAAGCCACCACAGGAGTACATCGATTTAATGCTATCCACCTTTTCGACCCAGCTAAGGGTAAGTTCTAGCATCTCTAGCTTTTTTGTTTATGTCCAACTGTTTTTTTTTTTTTTTTTTTTTCATCCTATCTGGTATTCACAGTAAGCTCTCAAGTACTAATATTAATTTGCATCACCTAAGGCCGATTAGAGGAGAATACGCCCCTTATCATGAACCTTGGTAAAAAGATCTTATCCATCCTACCACAAGTCTTAATAGTATATTGAAGATATTTAATTAAATAACAGCAAAAAAATGACGTGATATAACCCCTTTTTCTTTATGTAACACAATTAACCATTCGAAGTAATATTAATTGGTTTGATTGCAGCAATTACAAGGTCTAGGTGCACGTAAATTTCTGATATTTGGGTTAGCACCCGTAGGGTGCACTCCAGCGCAAAGACTTCTAAACACTACTGAGGGTGATAAATGCAATGACGAGGCCAATTATTGGGCAACGATTTATAATCAAGGTCTACAATCGATGTTGAGAAAATTGAAGTCACAGCTGCAGGAGCATTTCAACTACACCTACTTGAACACCTACGATTTCTTGGTCAACCTCATCCAAAATCCAACAAAATACGGTATAATCACAAGTTCATTATTTATTCAGCCATTTTTCTAATATAAATTGATAGAATTATTGTTAATCAGTATATTTAGCATGTTATTAGGATATTATGTTATTTATTTTCAATATATCTAACCTCACTTATGATTGAAGATTATGAATAATTACTAATTATTGTTATCTTCTGTTGATTTGATAATGCACCTACTCTAATATATTGTGTCACTGTATAAAATTAAACTTTTTTAATCTGAAAAAAATTGCAAGATTTTCATATTTGTATATCATGCAATTACAAATATGATTTATTTTTCAGGTTTTCGTGAGGTTAAAGCAGCTTGTTGCGGGAAAGGGAGATTAAATGCTGATGTTCCTTGCCTTCCTATTTCAATATATTGTCCCAACAGGAATGATCACGTTTTCTGGGATAGAGTTCATCCTACAGAGGCAGTAGCAAAGATTCTTATTAATACTCTTTTCAATAATACAAAACAGTATGTAACCTCAATGGATTTACCCAAATTAATTGCTTTGTGAAAGTAAGACTAGAATAGGTCAATCTACATAGTTATACAACATGGTACTTGCTTGGTGTAGCTTATCCAGAAAAAACATAATTAATAACATAAATAAGAATTATTCGTGGGAATGGATACATGATATTTGTATGCTATTATCTGATTGAATACAGTATGATAAAACCGCTTCAAGTACTTTCGATTACAACGAGGAAAGGGATAATGCAATCTCAATCGCAACAATAAGCTTACTCTACTATAGATTCTCGTACATAGTCGACTTCTTGATAATTAACCGTGGGAGTAAAAGAATTAATTAATTATTGGAAGTACTCATATGTTATTATTGAAGGTACTGATATGTCAATTAAAAGGTCCGGACGACAAATATGTGGACTTCTATACGACTTTCATAACAAACGTGAGTGCGAAAATCTATATTTCTATGTTGTTTCATATAAATAGAAAAAATCTAAATTAATAAGACATTTTAATCGGTTTTAGTTAGTTATAAGTTATAACATTAAACTTTGATCGAAGAAAATGCCTAATCTTCTAAAACCTCTAATCGAACTTATTTGCGAACAGAATGTGACCTGAAACACTCAGATTAGATGGCCAAGATTAAGCCTGTATACGGGTAAAAATAAGTCTCATGATACACTCTGGCCTCCAATAGGGTAAACCGAACTCAAGATATGATTGCGAAGGATCGAAATCGAAACAAAGGTCTCGTCGAGTCAGAATCCGGAGGCACGTTGTCTGTCTTCGAGAATATCGGGGTCATGATTCGAAATCGATCCAAATCCTGAAAGACTTCGGAAGACATTGTCGGGCAATCAAGCACGACCAACATAAGGCTGTAATATCCGCAACCGGACGAATATCGCGACGTGGATCCTGACACGTATCGATAAAGAACCAGCAATCAGTTAAACAGAAGATTTTTTTACCTTTTATAAAATTGTACTTAGGGTACGATTCCCCTACTATATAAAGTGGGGTTTGATAATTCATTAGACACATAATAACACGCATTCCAAAGCAATATATTATTATTTCCAGTGTTATTGTTAGCTTTTTCTCTCGTTCATCAGAATTGCCCACTGTGAGCCCGGATCGAGGGTGAATGCTTCACCAAGGCTGGAATCATCCTCCTCGCGTGGTTTGAAATTAATGTATCTTTACTTGTCCATTCTAACTCAATTTATCATTTTATATCAAATTAATCCGCATATCCTTAAAATCACTTACAAATTTAATTGTTATCCGATTTTGAGGGTAAACAGTTTGACGCCTACCGTGGGCTAAAAATAATAGTGGCAATTTGATACAAATTTCTATAACACACCCTACTTCATACTTGTTCTTTGAAGTATCTTTGATTTCAGGTCTAAGTTTAAAATGTCGAACTCCCAATATGCCCCTCTAAACACGGATGCTGAATCTGGCCACCATGGCGAGAACAACAATATGGTGCCCGGTAACGAGGTGCCCCCTGCAGATCCCAACGGAATTCCGGCCGCGGACCCGATTGACGCCAACTCACATGTGGCCATTAACACGAATTTACCTACCGATCCTGAGAATAGTGTCCGCGGGGGAGTCCAATCGGTAGCCCAAAATACTCGTGACGGTGAAAGGGATAGAATTAATTTACGGGTGATTTTCTAAATGCTGCAGGCTCAGAAGGCAGCGATAGCCCAACTACCTAACCAAAGTCACGCTCCCAGTAGAGTTGAGCATGAACCGTCCCGGAAAAACACTTGCAGAAATGAATCAGCCGCAGATAGGCTAAATAAAGCTGAACCCGGGACCAACCCTGAGATAATAAAGATGCTTGGGGAATTGACAAAATGGGTAGAAACGGAAGAAAAGAAGATTGAAGCCAACGACAAAAATGTGGAGACCTACAATTCCAGGGTCGACCAGATCCCCGGAGCACCTCCGATATTGAAAGGCCTAGACTCCAAAAAGTTTGTTCAAAATCCTTTTTCTCCGAGCGCGGCTCCGAAGCCGATCCCGAAGAAGTTCCGGATGCATGAAATTCCTAAGTACAACGGAACAACTGATCCAAATGAACATGTGACCTCGTACACGTGCGCCATCAAGGGGAATGACTTGAAAGATGATAAGATCGAATATGTCCTGCTGAAAAAGTTCGGAGAGACCTTGTCAAAAGGAGCTATGATATGGTATCACAACTTGT
>AWOL01S0018261.1:115744-130381 GCA_000715115.1 Nicotiana otophora
CCAAATTTTATTGACTCATTTGCTATGCTTGCAGATGCTTCTGTAAAAGCGCATGCCGGAGCCATCAAGGTCGAGACCAGGAAGTCGGACCTTTTCAAGGTAAAGCAAAGAGATAACGAGATGCTCAGGAAGTTCGTGTCAAGGTTTCAAATGGAACGGATGGACCTGCTGCCGGTGGCAGATGATTGGGTCGTTCAGGCCTTCACCCAAGGACTCAGTGCTCGGAGCTCATTGGCTTAGCAGAAGTTGAAGCAAAATCTGGGATAATATCCGGTTGTAACTTTGGCCGATGTGCATAACCGGTACCAATAAAAAATTAGGGTCGAAGATGATCGGCTTGGGGCCCCTTCCGGGTATGTTTATCCTGTCCGAGCTAGTGACAGATCCAAAAGAGACATTGATCATGAACCAAGGTCAAGTAGAGATTGGTATCAATCGTACAACGGTGATCATATGGGTAACGGGTCTGGACGAAACCCTGTGATAAGTGAAAGGAGAAGCGATCGAGGTCAAAATAACCGGGGACTCATAAGCAAAAACCGTTTCGATAGGCCCCTCTGGTCTAAGGAAGCACTGAGGTTATCGGAGTACAACTTCAACGTCGATGTTGTTGCTATCGTGTCTACCATCAGATGCATCAAAGACACCAAGTGGCCTCGACCTATACAGTCTGATCCAGCCCAAAGGGATTCCAACTTAATATGTAAATATAGTGGCACTCACGGCCATAGAATAGAGGATTGTCGACAATTGAGAGAGGAAGTAGCCCGGTTATTCAACAACGGACATCTCCGGGATTTCCTGAGCGATCGAGCAAAAACCCATTTCAGTAATAGAGATTCTAGTAAGCAGATCGAGCAGGAGGGGCCTCATCACATCATTAACATGATTATCGGCGGGGTCGATGTTCCCACGGGCCGATGTTAAAGCGCACCAAAGTGTCCATCATGATGGAAAAACGGACTCGAGATTACGTACTAGAAGGAGCCTTGTCTTTCAATAATGAGGATGCTGAAGGTATCGTACAGCCTCACAATGATGCACTGGTAATATCTATACTCATAAACAAATATCGAGTTAAGCGTGCGTTAATTAATCCAGGTAGCTCTGCTAATATCATTAGATCGAGGGTCGTGGAACAACTAGGTCTACATGACCAAATCATGCATGCAGTCAGGGTTCTGAACGGATTCAACATGGCATGTGAAACCACTAAAGGGGAGATAATATTATCGGTGAACACCGCCGGAACCATCCAGGAAACAAAGTTCTACGTGATCGAAGGAGACACGAGGTACAATGCTCTGTTCGGGAGACCATGGATTCACAACATGAGGGCAGTACCCTCGATGCTGCACCGGGTGCTGAAATTCCTGACGCCAAGAGGGATTAAAATAATTTACGGAGAACAACCGGCTGCAAAGGAGATGTTTGCGGTCACCGATGTGATCCCAGTATCTGCACTTTTGACATCGAAGGGTCTAGGTCTAGTGGCCAGAGATGAAACCAAATAGCTATTACCTATTACCTATACCTACCTCGATCGAACCGGAGAAGTAGGGGATGGATGAGGGCGATGACTAAGGAGTTCCCAGATCTTTCATAGTCCATGATGATTCCGACTCCACCAAATCAACAGTCAAAGAACTGGAGCAAGTCATATTGATCGAACACCTGCCTGATCGTAAGGTACACCTGGACACGGGGCTAAGTCCCGAGCTCAGGAAAAAACTCATTCAATTCCTTATGGTTAACATAAATTGTTTCACTTGGTCTCACCTCGATATGATAGGGATTATGCCGGAGATAATTACTCACAAGCTAAGCCTGGATCCGAAGTTCCATCCGTTCAAGAAGAAAAGAATACCTCACTCCGAAGTCAAGCATGCATTCATCAAGGACGGGGTATCTAAACTCCATAAAATAGGGTCCATCCGGGAGGTTATGTACCCGGATTGGTTAGAAAACATAGTAGTAGTCCCTAAAAAGGGGAATAAATTATGAATGTGCGTAGACTATAAAGACTTAAACAAGGCATGCCCCAAGGACTCTTTCCCTCTGCCAAACATCAATCGCATGATCGATGCCACGGCCGGCCACGATATCCTCAGTTTTCTCGACGTCTACTCCGGGTACAACCAAATTAGGATGGACCCGAGAAACCAGGAAAGAATATCCTTCATCACTAAATACGGTACCTACTGCTATAACGTAATGCCATTCAGACTAAAAAATATCGGTGCCACTTACCAACGCCTAGTAAATCGGATGTTCGAAGACCAAATAGGAAAATCAATGGAAGTTTACATTGACATATGTTGGTTAAGTCCTTGTGAGCAGAGGACCATTTGAAACATTTATAGGGAACCTTCGATATATTGAAGAAATATAATATGGAGTTGAACCTGGCGAAATGCGCATTCAGAGTTGGTCCAGGAAATTCCTCGAATTCATGGTGTCCAACCGGGGAATCGAGATTAATCCTGATAAAATCAAGGCCATCGTGGACATCACCATTGTGGATAACGTCAAGGTCGTTCAAAGATTAACCAGGAACATAGACGCTTTGGGTCGATTCATATCGAGGTCCTCCGATAAGAGCCGTCGGTTCTTCTCACTGTTGAAGAAGAAGAATAACTTCTCGTGGGCCCCGGAGTGTCAACAAGCCTTGGAGGAACTCAAGCGGTACCTTTCGAGCCCAGCTTTGCTACATATTTCAGAGGCAGACGAATGGTTGTACCTGTACTTGACAGTATCTGAGATAGCGGTAAGTGGAGTCCTGGTCCGGGAAGAGGAAGGTGCACAATTTCCTATCTATTATGTTAGCAGAACTCTAGGCGAGGCCGAAACTAGTATCCTCGTCTAGAAAAATTAGCGCTCGTTTTGCTGAGCGCCTCTAGGAAGCTAAAATCATGTTTTCAATGCCATCATGTGTGTGTTGTGACTACTTAACCATTAAGAAACATTATGCATAAGCCCGAGCTCTCGGGATGATTGGCCAAGTGGGCCGTGGAGATCAGCAGGTAAGGTATCGAATATTGACCCCGAACCACCATCAAATCTCAAATTTTGGCGGACTTCATGGCTAACTTTGCGCCGTTCCTAATTCCTAAGGTTGAGAAAGATTTGTTGTTGAATTCAGGGATATCTTCCGAAAACTGGACTGTCTTTACGGACGGTGCCTCGAATGTAAATGAGTCCGGACTTAGCATCGTGTTGAAGCCACCGACAGGTAATGTAGTTAGACAATCTATTAGAACTATAAAATTGACTAACAACGAGGCCGAGTATGAGGCCATGATTACCTGAAGACCGGAAAACTTCCCTCGGATCCAAAAGAATCAAGAGCTCTGTGTGCGAAAGCGGCGCGATTCTGCTTGTCCTAGACGATACCCTATTCAAAAGAGCATTCGATGGCCCACTCTACATATGTCTGGGATAGGGAGACATCGAGTATGTTTTGAGGTAAGTCCACTGGGGCACCTGCGGGAACCATTCGGGCGCCGAGTCATTGGTTCGGAAGATAATTAGAGTCAGCTACTACTGGATCAACATAGAAAAAATGCAAAGGAGTTCGTGCAAAAATGCGACGAATGTCAAAGGCATGCTCTGATGATCCATCAACCCGGAGAACCATTGCTTCGGTCTTGTCACCCTGGCCATTCATGAAAATGGGGAATGGATATCGTTGGTCCCCTGCCTTGGGCACCCGTAAGGCTTAATTTATCCTATATATGACTGATTATTTTTCTAAGTGGATGGAATCACATGCTTTTGAGAAAGTCAGGGAGAAGGACGTTATTGATTTCATATGGGACCGCATAATATGTCGATTCGGAATACCAGCCAAGATCGTGTGCGACAATGGGAAGTAGTTCATCGGCAATAAAGTGAGCAAGTTTTACGAGGACCATAAGATCAAAAGGATTTTATCGACGCCCTATCACCCTAGTGGAAATGGGCAAGAAGAGTCCACGAACAAAACCATACTCCAAAAACTCAAAAAAAAGGTTGGCCGACGCTAAAGGGAAATGGAAGGAAATTTTGCCCAAAGTCCTATGGGCATATCGTACGACCTCAAAATCCAATACCGGGGCCACCCCGTTCTCGTTGGTCTACGGTGCCGAAGCTCTTATACCGATCGAAGTAGGAGAATCGAGTCCCAGATTTCGATATGCGACCAAAGAATCAGACGACGAGGCCATGAGTACGAACCTGAAACTGTTAGATGAAAGGCGCAAGTCATCCCTCGTCCGGTTGGCCGCCTAAAAATAACGGATCGAAAGATATTACATCGGAGAGCCAACCTTCGATACTTCAATATCGGGGACTTGGTGTTAAGAAAGGTGACACTAAGCACCCAGAACCCAAACAAAGGGAAGGTGGGACCGAATTGGGAAGGTACATATCGAATTATAAAGATCACTGGCAAAGGATCGTACAAACTCGAAACTGTAAACGGTGAACGGCTACCGAACAATTGCAACATAACCCACTTAAAATGATACTACTGCTAAGGTACGACCCCATTCATTACCTTTCTTTAAATATATTACGGATTGGAATAACACTTGTAGGTAACGACGAAGGAATGATGCAAGATGCCCTCGAGTTTTATTAACTCGAAATGGCCTTAGCCTTTAAATTCGGGCAATGCCAAATAAGCTTCATGCCCTCGAGTTTTATTAACTCGGAATGGCCTTAGCCTTTTAAGTTAGGCAATGCCTACAGTTCCCGAGTGAAGTGAATGTTCGAACTCGGATTAAGGTGGCCCTTGGGCTGGATATCTTTAAGGGATCATGTGTAGGAAATTCCTTGAAAAATGCAAGTGACGTTTTTGAAGACAATATGTTTATATGCGAAGAAGAGTCTCATTTTTTATTCCCATGCATAATAGTTGTACATGTATACACGTTTTGTGCCAGGGCTCGAGTGATTTGAGCAGGCACAGTTCATTTGACCGTTTGGCCCTTACAATAAATCATATTGATCGAGGCCCTTCAATCACGAAGTTGAAATGCCTTGTTAAGTCTGATATCCGAGGATATTGTCTTCACAGTGTTCGAAGTTGACCGATGAGAGGCCTCGAATGCTGTCGTGATCATTGTCACCAGTTCGTAGCCCGACTTTGATTCTAAGTTAGCACGATTACTTGTTGCCTCGTTAAAAACCTTGCCGAAAAACCCATTTGGAACAAAATCGATTCAAGTGAAAAAGAGTGCAATGCGTGCTATTAGACCTAGGATCTCGTATCATCCTTTGTAAGTTGCCTGCAAGTGTCAATTTGACACGTATAAAAGAAAAATAGAAGAAATAATTGGGGTCGTACCTTAGCAATAATATCATTTTAAGTGAGATATATTCCAGTTGTTCGGTAATTGCATGCCGTTCATTGTTCCGAGCTTGTAGGATCCTTTTTCGGTGATCCTGATAATTTGGTAGGGTCCTTCCCAGTTTGGCCCCAATTTTCCTTTGTTCGGGTTTCGGGTGTTCAGTGTAACTTTTCTTAATACTAAGTCCCCGACATTGAAGTATTGAAGGTTAGCCCTTCGATTATAAAACCTCTCGATCTACTGCTTCTGGGCAGCTAATCGAACAAGGGCGGCTTCACGTCTTTCATCCAATAGCTCCAGGCTCGTATTTATGGCCTCGCCACTTGATTCTTTTGTTGCATATCAGAACCTGATACTTGGCTCCCTGACTTCGATCGGTATTAGAGCTTCTGTGCCATAAACTAAAGAGAACGGGGTGGCCCCGGTACTGGATTTTGAGGTCATGCGGTATGCCCATAGGACCTCAGGTAGCATTTTCTTCTATTTTCCTTTTGCGTCGGTTAACCTCTTTTTAAGGCTTTGGAGTATGGTTTTATTGGTAGACTCAGCTTGTCCATTCCTACTAGGGTGATAAGGAGTGGATAATATTCATTTGATCTTATGGTCTTCGAGAAACTTACTTACTTTGCTGCCAATAAATTATTTCTCGTTGTCGCACACAATCTCGGCCGGTATCCAGAATCGGCATACGATGTGGTCCCAGATAAAATCAATGACTTCTTTTTTCCCTAATTTTCTCATATGCTTGTGCTTTCACATATTTAGAGAAATAGTCAGTCATAAATAAAATAAACTGAGATTTATCGGGTGCCCGAGGGAGGGGGACGACGATGTCCATCCCTCATTTCATGAAAGGCCATGGTGACAAAACCGAATGCAGCGGCTCCCCAAGTCGATGGATCATCAGAGCGTGCCTTTGGCATTCATCACATCTTTGAACGAACTCCTTTGCATCTTCTTCTATATTGATCCAGTAATAACCGGCTCTGATTATTTTTCGAACCAATGATTCGGCGCCTGAATGATTTCCACAAGTACCCTCGTGGATTTCCCTCAGAACATACTCAATATCCCCCGGCCCTAGACATTTTTCAAGTGGACCATCGAATGTTCTTCTGAATAAGGTTCCGTATTCGGCAAGGCTAAATCGGGCTGTTTTTGTACGCAGGGCCCTCGATTCTTTTGGGTTCGATGGCATATTTCCGGTCCTGAGATACTCCACGTACTTGTTCCTCCAGTCCTAAGTTAGGCTCATCGATTAGATCTTTGCGTGGCCTTCTTCCACCACTGATCTCATAAGTTGCACGACTTCTCCTGAATTGAACTCGTTATCCTCAACCAGCGATCCCAAGTTAGCGAGGGCAACGACTTCGCTATTTTGATCCCGAGGTACGTATTGCAAAGTCCATTCTTTGAACCGATGTAATGTCACTTGTAACTTGTCTAAGTATCTCTGCATTCGTTCTTCTCTAACCTCAAATGTTCCGTTAACTTGGTTTACCACAAGGAGGGAGTCGCACTTGGCTTCGATCACCTCTGCTCCCAAGCTTTTGGCTAATTCAAGGCCTGCAATCAAGGCCTCATATTCGGTGCATTGCCCGAATTTAAAGGCTAAGGCCATTCCAAGTTAATAACACTTGAGGGCATGAAGCTTATTTGGCATTGCCCGAATTTAGAGGCTAAGGCTATTCCGAGTTAATAAAACTCGAGGGCATGAAGCTTATTTGGCATTGCCCGAATTTAGAGGCTAAGGCTATTCCGAGTTAATAAAACTCGAGGGCATGAAGCTTATTTGGCATTGCCCGAATTTAGAGGCTAAGGTCATTCTGAGTTAATAAAACTCAATGGCATGAAGCTTATTTGGCATTACCCGAATTTAGAGTCTAAGGCCATTCTGAGTTAATAAAACTCGATAGCATGAAGCTTATTTGGCATTGCATGAATTTAGAGGCTACGGTCATTCCGAGTTAATAAAACTCGAGGGCATGAACCTTATTTGGCATTTCCCAAATTTAAAGGCTAAGGCCAATACGAGTTAATAAAACTTGAGGGCATGAAGCTTATTTGGCATTACCCGAATTTAAAGGCTAAGGCCATTCCGAGTTAATAAAACTCGAGGGTATGAAGCTTATTTGGCATTGCCCGAATTTAAAGGCTAAGGCCGTTCCGAGTTAAAAACACTCGAGGGCATAGAAGTTTATTTGGCATTGCTTGAATTTAAAGGCTAAGGCCGTTAAAAGTTAAACATATTCTAGGGCAAAAAAGCTTATTTGGCGGCGCCCGAACTAAATGGGATACGGCCATACTAATACGGATCGGGGACGTCCGAGACGAGTAACAAAAAAAAGGCCTTCGAAAAAATTCTTCTTTATAACTGGTTCTAAAGGTTGCCCTCGGCAAGGTTATAAAACTAAAATATTTCGGGGAAAATTATCGGCAACACCGAACCCCTACAATGCCTTAACCTAAAGCAGTAATAAAGGCAAGGTTTTTTTGGACTTTCGAACATAACCTAAGTTATTTTATGCTAAGGCATTCCGGTCCTCGTGAATACAAGTAGCAAAGCAAAGGGAAAGAAAGCCTTATATATACAATCTTTTTACAAAGGCCATAATGGCCCGATTCAGAATTCAATAATGGCCAAAACGGCCTCAAACAAAAATCTAAAGGCCTAAGCGGCTGGTCCTCATCGGGGGCATCATATTTATCCTCGGGATCTTCCCCGCCTTCGGATTCGGTTAAGCTCTCGGAATCTTCCTTGGAAAAAGCCAGCTTTAGGGCCTTGGCTTCTTCCACTTTGGCATTATCGATTTCAGCCAGTAAGTCAAAATTCTGAGCATGGACTCCCTCGAGAGCTTCCCTTCGAGCTTGCCATCTTGCATGCTCCACCATACTTTTAGCCTGCGCATGAATCGCCTCGACATCAGCCTTGAATTGGGCCACTTCAGCATCAGCCTTGGTCTCGGCCACAACCACCTCTGATTTGGCCGCCTCGAGTTCCTAGGCCAGATTCTCTTGACTAGAAATTGCTGAGTTTAGCTGATATTGGAGCTTCTCGATATTCTTGACATGTATCAAGTTTTTCTCTTTTGCAGCCTAAAGCTGGGCCGTGGCTGACGCCAGTTGTGTTTGAACAACTTCCTTTTCCAAGGCTAAGAGATCCATATTTTTCTTAAACTCCTCGGCCTCAGTTTGTATCGTGTTTACATGCGCCTGGAGCTGCCTGATTTGTTCAAGCCTTTGTCGAACCTGCATGATCAGATCATTAGCCACTGAATCCAGTTCATCATCACTATCTTCGAGTACTCGGTTTACCTGCTCGGCCCACTCGGCATGCTCCTTTCGAGCCGCTTCTAACTCGACATAAAGTTTCTCACTCAGAAGCTTGTAGGGGTCCCTCTTCTCAGTAAGCTCCCGAACCTCAGCCTCGTGTTGGGTTAACTCCTCCCGGAATTGGAGGAAAGTCTCATTGTGCAGTACCGAGGCCTGCAAGCATAAATAAATGTGTTAGGATTATTTGCAACTTCAAAATTTAAAATGCATAATTAGGGGACGCTCGAAGTTACCCGATTCAAAGCCTGCTGAGCTTCATTGAATAAGCAGGGCACTTCCACCACGTCTATCGCGGCCCTGTCCTCTTCGGTCACCAAGCATCGAAGGTAGCTAGCAACCCCCATGGGGGCAGAGAAAACCCAAGCATTTTTCGGGACAGAGAAAACTATTGATCGCCTTCGGTCTGGGTTAAAGCTCGGGGCCGGGAACCGATCCACCAACTTCGGGCTTGAAGAAGACCCACTAGCCTCCGATGATGGTACCTTCTTCGGCACCAGCAAGTCACCGAGCCCAGTAACGTCTTCTGAGGCAATGGACTCTAACCTATCCAAGAAGTTGTGGATATCTGTCGCCCCCTCGTAAGAACGACCTTCTAGCATATCGGCCTCGTGGATCATGGCATCTAAAAACTGAAGAGACCCGGTAAGGTCAATCTCCCCCAAGCACATCTTTCGAGGCACCTTTTTCTGCTCGAGATGTGTCGGCCCCAGCCTCCCTCTCGACTCCCCTGGCTTGGGGCAAAGTAGCCACATCATTCCGGCTCGGAGATCTCGGCCAATGCCTTCACAGTAGCCTCCCCGGATTGAGGCAAAGCGGTTCGCACCCGAGCCACTAGCTCAGAATTGTCTTCTTCTTCTTCTTCAGACTCATTCCTCAGTTGGCGGATTGAGTCCGATGAGAGGACACCTATACTTTCCTTAAGTTTAAGCTCGAGCCTCCTCTTTGGTTTTTTCTTTTCTGAGTCTAGACAGCTCGGGGACCTTTTCCTTTTCTTTTCATCACCTTACCTTGGAGCAGGGGACTCGAGAGGTACATCCTCATCACCGGATGGAGGCCCCATGGCAACATCTTTGGGGAGACCTACAAAATAAAATAGAACCGATAAGAATTCGACAACGCAAGGAGAAAGTCAAACATTATTGAATCAGAAAAGGAAACTTACCATGATTACGGGCCTCCAACTGACCCTTCGATAATTCCATCCATGCGTGCTCGGAATATGGTCTCTGTGACACAAGGTTCTCGACCCATTCCTTGGTTGAGGAATGACATCCGGCATCCGGGCCACAACTGCACCACAAAAACACCGATAAGAAGGGAAAGAAGGGGAGAAACAATAAATAAAATTTCTAAAGCAAAGTTGTAATTATGCTTCATGTTCTATTTCTCGGGAAATGGCATGTCCTCGGTAGGGATCAAGTCCGAAGTCCTTATTCGAACGAATCGGCCCATCCAACCTCGGTACCGAGCCTCATCTATACTCAAGAACGGGGCCTTACTGGCCCGTTGATAAAGTTTGATTAATCCCTATCGATTAATCAAGCGTATAAGATGATCTAGGGTGAAGGGACACCCCTCGATTTTGTTCACAAAAAAACAGAGAAGAATCACTATCCTCCAGAATGAGGGGTGAATTTGACAAGGGTCACCTCGTACCTCTTGCAGAAGGCGATAATGGCCGGATCTAAGGGACCCAACGTGATGGGCTAAGTGTAAACACTTACAAAAGCCCTCCACGTGTGTAGTAATTGCTTCTTCAGGCGAAGGCACCACCACATGCTTATCGGCCCAGTTGCAATCCTTTTTTACCTTGGAGAGGAGATCCTCGGTGTTCGAACATAAATATCTTGAGATCGGCTTGCACCGACCTGGTACCGAAGAAGTGTTTTCAATCTTTAAATTAGCAACGGTCGGGCACCCTACAGGAACGAACTCTTCATGGTGGGGTTCCGCCGTAGTCCAGTCGCCGGCGGATCGTGATGAAGAGGCGACCTCCTTTTATGGGACAGTCTTAGAAGTTTTCACCATTTTAGAGAAGAGATGAGTAAGAGCAAATTAAGAAGGTACGCTTAGTGGTTTGCAAAAAGTTCAAGAAATCTGGGTACAAAAGTTGGAGAGTGAAGAGATTTTTGAAGAACAAGAATAAAAGGAGCTTTGAACATAAGGTTTGAAGGAATGAAAGTTGGGATATTTATACTCTGTTAATGACGGTTCAAAACCCGTGATGGCCGACCAACAACTGACAGGCATTTAGTACCTTGGTAATTGGACCGACGGGATGTTTTAGTAACCGTTTGTCACTTACATCATGATCCATCGAAGCGGGATTTGGAAGTTCACATCATTTCTCATCATCTTCTCTCCGAAAAATGAGGGGACTATCTGTATACGGTCGAAACTGGGTTCGCCTCTTCTGTGACCAATCGAGACTGAAATACGACAGGTTAAAGCTCGATATTGAGTTATATCAAACCAAGGTGCGAAAATATATCGTTGAGCTCGTGATCCCGGGACCGAACGAGAATGAGACCGAACAAGATCGAGGGAAATTTGCCAAGACAAATAACAGAAGGCCGAAATATCGAGATTTGAAGTTCGACAAGGCCATCAGATTTGCCTTCGATTTTACCGAAGGCACTACCGATCCTGCTTCTAACAGCCTCGGAGAAAAGCTTCGCCAACTCATCCGACAAGGATCCGTGATTCTCACCATTAACCAATCATTATGGCAGAAATCACGGAATTAAGTCAAAAAAGGGGCCAACGGTCTAAAAAATTAAGGACTTATGTTTTTGATAAAATAATGTCTTAAAAGGAAGATCTCTTCCAATATATAAGGGGGACTTGATAGTTCATAGGGAGACATTGTAAAATACTTCAAAGAACAATAAACTATTTTTTCAGCTTTGTTCTTATCATTCTGGTTTAGATAAGATCACATCTAAATTTGCAGGAAGTTAATCCTACGAGGCTTAAGTTGTTCGATCTGCATGGTTTGTATTTATTTTTCTATTTATTCTTCCATATTAAATCTAATTTCTAGCTTTGTATCAAATCAGATCATGTATCCTTAGAATCGCATATAAATTCAATTGTTATCCGATTTTAGGTGTAAACAATAACGATGACGACATCTATATTAAGGAAGATCTTTAACAATTCTAAACCTTACAAGTGACTTATAACACACTTCCTCCCTAGTAAGATCTTTAACAATTCATGTGAGGCTTGATTACATAATTTTCTACTTCTTTCCATCTTCAATTCTTGAATCCTTTTCCTTTAGCAAGGCTCCCATTTATTCCTTGCAGGCTTTCTTGGCCTCTGACATTTATTCTTGTATCTTCTCCTTCATTCCCTGAAATAAAGTTAGAGCAAACATTAGATTTAATGCCTTTTATTTTACCATAGTTTTTTATTTTTTACCTTCAGCTTGATATCCATCACATTTAGCATATCTGATTTGCTTTTATCCAGTTTCTCATCCATTACCCTCTCACAATCTTCCTACATGATCACTCTATCTTCGTCTCTCTCCTTGACTGCACTCTGAATTCCTTTCCACGCTGAAGACGTGGAATTTTTTTAAAAGCATCAGTATTCTTTCTATTAAAGGTAATAAATAGGTCTTTGTGACTAAAAGCTATTTTTTAATTTTGACTGAATTTTAAATTTTAAATCATCTCAATAGGGACGAAAAATACACGTACTGAAAATACCAGTCCCTCAGCTTGGGCTTCAGCAACTTTATGTATTGCTTGATTTTCATCAAGTTTAGCAAAAAAATCAAGATTGGTGAAGGATTCGCTGCCGATCTGATCCTCGACCTTCTTGTCCATTTTTTATGCAACCTTGTTATGCTCCTGAAAATAGAAAAAATACAACTGAATCGACTCCAATTTTATTTACGTCTTTGATATTGTTAACGTAAGTGATTCCCTTAGAAAATGGAGATTGAAGTAGGGTTTTGATGAACATAAAAGAGAGAAAGTCGTGCACTGTTTTAAAAAGTATCTGGAAAGAATAAGAAGTTAAAAATTTCTTTACAAGGATGACCTATAACTATTTATACAACTAGGTATCTACACAAAATGGAAAACACGTGTAAAGTTGTAAAGTATCAGCTATACACTAAATTAAGTACATCAGTATAAAACATGAATTGAAATGACTCTTCCAATCCCACTCCCACCCCCCTCAAGTTGGATAGTGTGAAGCAACACCCAACTTGGATAAAATAGAAGTAGGCAGCGAAGAATGATCAGAGACTGGGATCCAGAATCAGATGAAATGGGAAACAGAGAAGTAGGTGGAAGGGAGGCAGAATCAGAAAAGGACGGGATGGAAAAAGATGGAACAAGAAATAAAGGCGAAGAACTATTAAGACATGATTGTAACAGAGAGGAAGTAGATTTAAAAGAAAAATGTGTTCATAAACAATGACGTCCCTTGAGGCAAAGCATTTTTTAGTTACCAAGTCATAAACCTTATGAGCCTTTTTGCCATAAGGATAGCAATGAACACACATGGATCGACATCGTTGATCACCTTCAATATCTGCCAATTTACTAGATTACACTTTGCTAGAATTCCTATTCCTAACAACGGGGAAGACGTGTAGACTCATGGAGCTCAAGCTAATTGAATCATCTACTATTCTGGTAAAATGGACCATACCTCCAATCTTGTTTGTCAAAATCAACACTGATGGATCATGTATTAATGGAACATGTGAAGGAGGAGGAATAGTCAGGGATAAATGTGGTAGGTTCATTATGGCTTTCATACTATCCCTGCGACAAGGCACAAGCAACTAGGCTGAAGCATCTGCTCTCTTGTATGGTCTTAAATGGTGCATCCAAAAGGGTTACAATTTAGTTATTGGAGAAACTGACTCACTCCTTCTTCAAAACTGTATCAAGAATATTTGGCACACTCCCTGGAGAATTGAAGAGTTCGTAAAGAGATAAGAAGTCTGATTGGCAACAATGGCATCATAACTACATATTGCTTCAGAGAAGCCAACCAAATTGCTGACAAGTTAGCATCTTTGAGCCATACCGCTGAAGATGTATGTATATACAACCAATTCAATATGCCCCCTAGACAAATTAAAGGTTTGGTGAATACTGATTAGATGGCAATTGCTATCCATTCGAGTTAAGAAGAGAAAGCATGGTGCACTCACTTTTGAACCACCTTAAAATATCAGCTTTATTGCCACTTTGCTTGGATTTCTGAATCTTTTTGCTCAATCAATAGTTTGGCTGACCCAAACTAGAAATGTACTCAAGAAGGCCAGGTCTAGCCCTCCTTCTTCAAATATAATTTCCTCACAATTGGCAATAAAATTATGACTCGGTTATTTTATTTTAAAAAAAAATACACATGGATGTACTCTAGGCATTAATTTATCCCTGTAAACTTCAACGGTGGATGTGTAGCAGAGGCATCCAGAACTTTTAAGATTAGAGTAGGAAGGATCAGTACCGTGAAGCAAGTAGAAAGGAGTTTTGTTATGGATGACTGAGGAAGGTATTCTACTGATCAAATACGCAACAGTGGGGAGGAAATCACCCCAAAAATATAAAGGTAGGTTAGATTGAAACAATAATACTCTACAAACTTCAAGCAAGTGCTTGTGTTTTCTCTCTACCACCCCATTGTTTTGAGGGGTAGCAGAATATGATGTATGATATAGAATCCCATTATGAGCAAAAAATTTGGAAGCTTGATTACTACTTCTTAACTCAAAAGGGTTGTCAGATCTGATCGTTTTAATGGTCTAACCAAATTTTGTTTAATCATAAATATGAAGCTTGTAAGGATAGAGAAGGCACTTCCTTTAGTAGCAAGAGAGTCCAAGTGGCTCTAGAAAAATCATCCACAATAGTTAAAAAGTACCTATCCCCCCTCTCCCCCCCCCCCCCCACCAAAAATCGTCAAACACTTCTAGGTGTAAAAATCAATA